>SMGU01002484.1:0-16357 GCA_004348175.1 Puccinia novopanici | reverse complement strand
ACTACTTGGAAGGCATGTGACGACACTGGGCTAATGGGGTCTTGCTGTCGTCATGACTCCGTAATCTATCTCGCCAACATACATGGCACAGGGGAAAACCGAGTGCTTCCATTAGCAATCCTGAAGCGAATATTGGCGGCAACTGATCTGGACCGCCCGATAGGGGTACTATACGATCTTGGATGCTTGTTGGATAAGTACATTAAGCTGGTAAGTGACTCTACCTATATTCCTCTGCTGGTGTACGCCTGATGCTGATACCTATGATTAAACTAGCGACATATCTTTCCTGAATCACAGAGCTGCCTCATGTTTGGAATGTCGGTGTTTCACGCATACGTTCACAAATGGCCCTGTCAGGTCAAATATAACCCGCGCTATCAGAAGGGCTGGGGGTTGTCCGATGGGGAATCGCTAGAGAGATTGTGGTCCTCTCTCTCACCCCTGGTGAGTCCATTGAGGTATTCAACGAGGAACAATCAACTTGCGGCACTCGCTCACCGGTGTAAGTATAGGAACAGTCAGAGTATCTTGAATCTTGGTCAGTATGAGCCTGCCAGCTTGAGCTGAACTTTTTGTTACTAGCTAACTGTTTGTTTTCTTCACAGCATCTTGGCTTGGCAAAAAATTTGATAATGCGCTTACGCGGGGCAATGTCGAGGTGGAAACCATCACTAGCTTGTCACAAGTGCGCAATCCCCACGGTAATCGCGAAGGAAACTACATGATTGCTTTCTTTCGCTCACAATGGGAAGATCAAGTCCGTGTCGCTCTTCGGCAGGAAGATGAAGATCATTCAAAGAAAAAACTAGCCGAATTCCTCCAAAATGAGGAGGTTTTGAAGTCGTACAGGTGGGTTATAGTAACCTACAATTAGCCATAAATGTGTCACCCAATATCTGATCAGGGTGTTTTTCAGGGATCAAGTTTTGAATGGAGGTTGGCCAGCCACATTCTTTGAGCTGAATGAGATCTTAACGGTGATAAAAGACAAGGAAGAGTCGCAGAAAAAGCTTGCGGCAGCTATTGGGAGGGATTACGAGGAACTTCGAGGCATGCGGACAACTGAGCTTGGCTTGTTGACTTTGCTATGGAAGGCAAAGTCTGACCTTTACTCGCAGGCGGTTGAGGTTCGTGCCAAGAGACAGCCACTCATGAATACCCACGCAGGAAACATCCTTGGTACACGACTCAAAGAAAAAATCCTCGCAGCTATCAAGCGTCGCAAGGCCCCTGTTGAAAAATGTATCAAGGTTTTCAACCAGCGTCGGAAGGACTACTTGACGAAAGCCGACCCTCAACGACTGCTACTCCCCGAGAATCGAGACTTAACATTTGCTGATTTTCTAAAGCTCGACTTGGACGATCCGCTCTGGAACGACGGTCACTTTTATCACGCTCGAGCGCCATGGGCATTGGATCCTAATGTCAGGAGGGGAATAAAATCAGTGTTTTTCCTTGATTGAGTTGAGGAGGAAGTTGAATTGATCACTCAAGAACTGGACCGGGCAATATCTTGGGCATGTGAGTATCACAACCTCCTTGTTTCTACCATTGGCGAGTTGGAGTTCGCAGGTCAAGAGCCTCTTGACAATTCCAACCGATTCTCGAGCATCTTGAAAAACTTTCCAATGAAAGGAAAGCTACGACTGCTTCGGGGGGAACTCAAGGCCCAGTTGCTTAACCACAAACGTCTCATGATTGGGTGGATGGGGGATGTGGAAATCCTTTGGAAACAAACTCGCAGTCGACACACAAAAGTCCAGCATCCATGGTTCGAAGCAATTGCTGCAATAAAAGATCGTCTGACAAGCGATGACATTGGGACGATTGACGATGCCCTCGAGAATCTTACATTTGAAGATATTGAAATAGAACCACCAGGAGAAGGGCTGCTTGAAGAAAACGAGATATGGGGGACTGAGGATGTGGAATCTGAACCAACTGACAATGACGAATAGGAGGAGGGCTTGGCCTCTGGTTTCATTTTTTCTATTTTGTTGTAATTTTTCTGCTATTGTAATTTTTCTGCTATATTACCTGTATGTGGGTGTGCGATCAGGTTTTTTTCTGTCTGCCCCGGTGTCTGTCTGGCTTCTTTGCTTGCTATTTTTATTACTATACTAAAGCAAAATTGGATTTATTTTAAAAATTTATACAATGTTGTGACTCCAACTTATAAACAAGGCCTATGCGTCTTTTTGCCACCGCGCTCATAAATACAAAGTCAAAAAAAAAAAACCGTCCCTTGTAACGTTTTTTTTAATGTAGAGGTTTTTTTTTGGTTGATGTATGGGTGTTGTTTTGTAAGGGTGTTATGATTTAAGAGTATTAAATTTTTGTAAGGGATTTGTGTAAGGGTCTTACACAAGCGATGGTGTTATTCGTGTAAGGGTCTTACATGGGGGATGGTGTTATACTGTAGGGTGGGACTTAGGCATACGGGTGGGCGGAAGCTGAGGGAAATGCGAGCGGCATTCCCCAAATCCCGCAAATGATTCAGTCAGGCGGGATACAGCCTTCAAGGCTCTCTCTCGTGCGGTCTCACGCTATGCTTCATGGCTGGTATATACTGACTAGTCAGGTGGATTTTCTCTGGCCATGAAAGGTTTTGCCAGGATTTTTCCATTCCTCTCATTTTATTTCATTTTAATACTCTATTAATTATTCTAGTTATTATTGATTGTACTTTATAATAGAATAATTTTTAAATATTATTTTTAATTCTCTTACTTCCAAAACGAGCTCTGAGCCCGTCAAGTCCAAAATCAATAAAATGCAAGTTCAAGAGTAAGCTTAAAAAACCCACCAATTTTTGTTTTAGTAAAAAAAAAAAAAAAAACTCAAAATAGTTTATAATTGCTACCATAGATATACGGTCTGCAAAGCAACCACTGTCGTGACTCCCACCTACCAAAACCTACATGTACAAAAAAAAAAAGGCAAAGGCCCTATCACCCACACAGAGACACAAACAAGTCCCTTGTCTCTCTCTGCTGGAGTCCGGCCACGACCACCACCACCACCACGCACTTGAAAAAGAAAAACTACAACAATCCTTTAGAAAACGAGCTAGCAATGAAACTGACTATAAAAAAACGAAAGAGAAGATCCAAGTCAACAAAAAAAGTACGAGTTAAGCAAAAGAGAGAGAAGGGGGACGAACAAGGATCATCAGATTCGTGGACCTCATCGATGAAGAAACGATGTTCGTCGAGCCGCGCATCGAGTGTCGCACCAGCCGCAGCAAGCTGGCGCTGCTGTTGCTGTTGTTGAGGATGAAGGTTATCAGGGTCGATGAAGGACTTATTGCGACGGATGAGGGCCATCATTTCTTTGATCGCGTCGTCCGGCTGGCCCGCTTCCGCTTTGCGTTCATGTCCACACTTGAGACACGCTTCGTGATCCCCCATACACCTAAAAACACAAGCACACCACATTAGTCCGACTGGTTCTTCTTTTACTTCAAAAAAAATAACCCCTTACGGACCTTTGATGGTACGAATGATGACACATGAAATGGACCACTGGTAAGTCTAGCACTGTCATGCACGATGCACACTTGTTGTTCAGATGAAAGATCTGCGGCTTGTCCGCCAGCGACTCTAGTTTTGATCGGTTCTTATCGATCTCCTTTCGGTACGAATTGATCAACTCCATATCCTAAATCCTCCCGCCCAAAAAAAAAAAAAAAGGGGGGGGGATGTACAGAATTTATTTGATGTTTTTGGTTCAAGACTTGATTCAAGAGATACTTTTTGACCGTGCCGATAGAAGCAGAGGAGCCGGGTTTAGAGAGGATTTCGATCACCTCGATGGGGGACAGAATTTTACGACTATCAATTTCAGCGAGTGCTTTCTCAAGACCGGATTGTTGTTGATCATCATCGGCATGAAGATGATGAGGGACGGTACTTGAGGAGCTAGCCAAGTACCGGAGGGCGATCGGATAGAGTTCGGGATGCTGGTCGCCATACTTCTCTAACGTCTCAAAGATCCGTGCCTGCGCCTCGTCTGCCTCGTGCTCATCATCCTCGGCCCGCTCGATCCAGAACCTCAGGATATCTTCCACCATCCCTAAGCGGTCGTACAGGAGCACAATCCCTGGTACAAAGTCGTGCGTCAGACAAACGATCAGCGCCTGCGTGGGCTCGTATCGGAGCTTGCTCCCCTCCGCTCCTTTGCGCAGCAAGCTCAACGCCCGACTCCTCATCTGCTCTCGGCCTTCTACCGCTTCTGCAGAAATCGCCAGATACAGCTCGAGCAAGGTGCCCCACACAGCTTCTCGATCTTCTTCGTCAGAGGGCTGCATGGTCGTCTCGACTTCCCTCCGAGTATTGACCGAAGAGACATGTATGAAGCTATCAGGATCTCGCTCTTCTTCCCACATCTTCTCATTCCACCTTCTCCAGGCGATCGTCTCCAGAAAGCGTATAAAGCATTGGGGTTGGTCGATGAAGAAGGCGAAGAATTCTCGAATCGAGGGCAGAGACTTGGGCTCTGCTTTCTCGGCAGACGGTACTGGTGGTGAACTCATCGCCGTTGGCGTCAACATTGAGCCTGGACGAGAGGCCATATGAGCTCGGGATGATGAAGGGCGGCCCTTGTTCGTGGAGGGTGCTGGGGAATCAGACGAAGTCTCTTCAGACTCTAACTTGGCTCCCGAGCAGACATCAATCATCAGGTCTGTCGTATCTTCTGGTAAATTGGCCAGGAGGGCTTTTCCGTATCTGAGCAAATTGGCTTCGGCCTATCAACAGTACGAGGAAATGAAAAGAAATCAACTTTTTTTTCCCATGAAGAATGCTCGGATTGTGACTTCTTCAACACTCACACCAACATGCCCAAGAGACCTCATGAATTTGACAGCATCGAGCCAATCCCCGCGATCTTCGACCTGAATCCTGAGATATTCC
This sequence comes from Puccinia novopanici, assembly GCA_004348175.1. NCBI lineage: Eukaryota > Fungi > Basidiomycota > Pucciniomycetes > Pucciniales > Pucciniaceae > Puccinia > Puccinia novopanici. Next base: position 11,441 of record SMGU01002484.1, on the reverse strand, counting down.
TCATCCTGACGATACTGCTTGGCGAGATAAAGTGCGGGTTCGAAGTAGCCTGCCTGACGACAGACGCGGATGGCAGTGTCCAAATCGAACGGGAGAGGGTCACCGCTATCTCTAGATGCACGTTCGTTTGCTTTAATGAAGTCATCAAGTTTCGCATGGTCTTTGAGCTTGGTATAACAGCTTTTTATTGCGAGAAAAGATGCCAATCAGCATTCTCCAAATTGAGGCTCCTAATAAGAGAGAAAGAAAGGAAGAGTTTACTTGAGCAATAGGGTTGTGTGATCGGCATTAGCAACCCCTCTTGCATGTAATTCTTGCAAGTAAGACGTGAGATTGGAGATTCTTTGAGCATCCAAGAACTGCAAAGATACAAAAGAAATGAGTTTCGTGAGAAAAAAATCTCCAGGGAGAAACCTTACTGACTTTTCGGACTACAATACTAGGTTGGACGGTGCCAATGGTGTTGATGTACTGTTGGACGGCGCCTTCGAAGTCAGCTTTCTGGTACAGATAATCTCCAAATCGCCTATAAATTTCTGAAAGTTCGCTAGCATCTGCTCCGCTAGATTTGGCCACATTGGTTGCCAGGACATACATATCCTTTTCGTAGAGGATGGCCAATTTTTCGGATAGGGGTCTTTCGACTAGTCTAGTGACCTGTTGTTGATGAGAAGAGAAAGATTAGATGTGTAATCCAATGAGTCCAAGTGATTGGTTGATACAAACCTCAGCCAATGAGGTGAGCACATAGAGCTCGCCCCACTCGGCCCAAACATGTTGGACGGTACCACGGAATAGAGCATTGAAGGCGATGAATCGATTTTGGAGATCAAAGACGATGACGCGGGTCTGTTCGGGTTCATTCTTGAGTCCAGTGGAGGTGGGAGGAGAGGTGATGAGGAGGTAGTTACCCCAACTGTTGAGCCTAGCCTTGGGGCCTTCGTATGCCAAACAGGCGCCACGACCTTCGGGACCATAGACGTACAAGGCAGAATCGTCGGCCAAGATTAGATCGCCGTTTTCCATCATTTCGCTGCAGCCTATGGAGCCGCCCAGATCATCCATGACGATCGGTTCGGCAGCAGCGCCTGAGCCGCGACCCGAGGTGAAAAAACATAGCACCTTGGCGGTGGTGACAATGAAAAGACAGGTATGGCGGTGGGTGGTGGATGATTTCGGATCGGGATCTGAGTCAGGTTTGGAGAAGTAGGATTGGCTGGAGGCTGGTTTGGGTGAGCGGAAGGCTAATCCGGTGATGGGCTCTGGGGAAGTGTAAATGATCTTGGGTTTGGGCAATAGTGGGGGTGGACGAGCGATGTTTGTGACGGACGCAGCGGAGACCAGTGCTTGATCGAGATGACGGTAGAGCAGGACGGTACCATCGGCCAATCCTACGGCAAGATAAGAGAGGTTGGCTGAGAGAGCCAAGGTGGTGACCTGTTTGTTTGTTTTTTTGTGAGGAGGTGGTTTTTTTAATGAGAAAATAGTTATTATATAGTATCGGTTTGTTGACAAGGGACTTACGGGATGAGGACGGTTACCCGTTTGAATTTTGGAGAGAGCGAGTAGTTGGGGAGTGGCAGATTGTTTGTCCTGCTGACGTAGGTTCCATATTTTGAGGATGGGGATGCTACTGCCTGCTTCTTCCTAAGATATAAGATGACGTAGTGAGTTGGTCAGGTAAGGGCTGTTAAATATTAATGTGCAAGAGAATTCAAGACGGACGCCGATGGAGATGAGTAAGCCGTTGATGGGGCAGGGTTTGATGAGGAGTGTTCTCCCGTTGGGGAAGGCAGACCAGGAGGAGAGCGGGTCGAGTGAGGGGTCGAGGAGTGAGATGCGGCCATCGAGATGGGCAAGGATGGTTGAGCCGAAGCCCGCGACGATGGTGGAGATGGCGTTGGGCTGTGCGAGTGGCAGTGGGGGTTGGGCGAGATCGGCAGAGGAGTGGAGCGGATAAGAGTTGAAGAAGCTGAACTGTCTCCACTGGAAGGCAGTCTGCATTGTAAATTGGATTGGCTTATCAAGTGGGATCTAATTAAATATTTACATTTCATTTCTTGTGTTGACTAAGCCATTGGTAGATGACACTAAAGTCTTTGTTGGCAAATGCTTTATCAGCAACAAGCGCAGCAAATAACTCTTTCACATGACTCGACAGCGGCAACAGAGGCACCTCATCATGAGCCTCGGCAGCAGCCAACGCCAGCCCGAGATCCTTGGCCATCAGCCGGCTCGCAAACCCGCCCTCCCACCCTCTGTCGGCGGGTGTGGTCTTGGTGGGCAGAAGGGCTCCTGGCGCTGGATTGTTGATCTGCCCATTATAACATCACATGATCAACTACATCACTCCACTATCCCTCAGTCTCAACACCCACCTCACTGCTCCAGCATCTGCCCGTGCTCGAGTTGATCACTTGCGCCAACAGATCCGCCTTCAGTCCCAGCCGCTGACCAAGAAGCATGGCCTCAGCAGTAGCCATCATGCACACCGCCAACAACATGCTAATCACATCCAATTAAACAAGTATAAATAATATCAGCCCCAGAGTAAAAGTATGCAACATCCTGCAATATGTGACTTACTTGTTGGTGAGCTTGGCTGCCAATCCACTCCCGGAGGGCCCACAGTAAATCATCTTCTTGCCCATGGCCCTCAAGACGGGCTGGGCTTGACCGAACGTAGCTTCGGTCCCACCACACATAAAAGTTAAACTGCCCTCTCTGGCACCCACCACGCCTGATAGGAAAAAGAGGATGAGGGAAAACAGTACAAGATCAACTTCCAAATGATCAGTTTATCCAGTGAAGGAGTGCTCAAAATAAAAATTACCACCGGAAACGGGTGCATCTAGCATCTCTGCTCCTGGTATCTCCTTCTTGAGCTGAGACGCAACAGAACTGGCACAGGTGACATCGAGCGTCGTCGAATCTATGCACAGAGTAGTAGCAGTAGTACCGACACTCGAGGCACTTGGAGAGGAGTGATCTTGAAGACCACGCAGAATACCACTCGTGGGGTTCAGATACACTTCTTCCACCTCGGCTGATGATGGGAGCATCGTCACGATCGTCGATGCTAACCGTGCAACACCAGCTGGGGCTGTCGGTGTGGTCTCAAATCAGTGCCGCATCAAAAAAACGCGCTTCTTCCAAAACCCGAATCTTATAAACAATCTCTTACTCGTAGCCGTCACCACATCACCGAATCCCGGGCCAAGAGAAGCATGGCGCTCAATGAAGCGGCTCACAGACTTGCGACCCGCCGCCAGAAAAAAAAAATGCAAAAAAAAAAAAAATCAGTGATGAAGGTGGTGACAGGTTGGAGAGCTATATATTCCGGAAAGAACGAGAATAAATAGAGAGAGAGAGAGAAAACAAACCGATGGTGAATGATCGTGAATCACGAAGGAGCTGATCGGGGGAGAGTTGAACTTGGTCAAGAGATTAGAAGCCTGAATAGAAGCAGGATAAGTCGCAGCAAGTGAGGCTCGTTATAAGTCTGGGACTGTGATTATGTTGGGCACACCACGATGTGAAGGAAGGAAGGAAAAGCATGTTGACCATTTCTTGTCCCATGGCGCCTGGCAAGTCGAACAGGGGGGGAGAGGGAGATGATGATCAACGGGGCGGTAGGTCATGGAGAAGAAAAAAAAAGGATGTTCTGGATGAGTTTACCAAGCCCAATGAATCCTATGGCGCTCTCTCGGGGACGACGGTGTTGGTCGGCATGAGAAGAATAGTCTGATCGACGCTGGCGCCGGCCGAGTTGCATCGACGGTACATTGGGTGGAGTACAGCTGCTTCCTTTTCGCCAGCCGGAAGCCATCCACATCATCCTGCGACTGACCATCATGGCTCGCACTGCTTGGTTCTATCTCAATAACTATGTAGCAGTCTTCTTCTCGTCAGTGCCCTGTCTGCATTTCTTGTGCGATTGATGACCTGCACTGGGACTAGGGATGACTTACTGTCTTCTGTCCCCCGGCTTGGCTGGAGTTCGGTGTCAGAGATCTATGTATGTGAATTCGGCCCCACTGCTTTCATCCACCAAACATCCATATTGCTGTCACAGCACTGCTCTTTCTCTGCTTGTGCACACACCAAGGCACCAGCACAAGTTGGGCCACTCATACTTCCCCGATATCTCATACCAGCATCTAGAACAAATTAATTGGTCTTCCAAAACAGAAGAGATATCCATCCAACAATCAGAACAATAACCTCCATGAGGTCTGTGTACCAATTTTCTTTGTTTGATTTTCACGGTGGAGTCTATACATAAGGAGCAAGGAAAAAAAAAAAAAAAAAAGTCAAGCTTCTGTCGTGGATTCCAACATCTTGACACGCCATGCTGGTCATAAAAAACCTTGGGATTTGTATGATATTGTCCTGCCGCCACCAGTCCTCTAGTTGCCACTTCTTCTGACCCCCCCTCTCCCAGAAAAAAAGAAGAGAAGTTGTTATTGTCCAAGGGTATAGATATGAGAAATGACTCATGTAGGTGTGAGGGAGGGGGACCGCACTATTGAAATTATAACTGGAAACCAACCCGAACTGGCACAGAAACAACATGAGCTTATGATAGTCAAGAACAATAGATGGAGAAGGAATGTGATCATTGTGTACTGTAGGATGCAGGACAGGATGAAGAGGATGAAGACAAGAAGTATATTGGAGGACCCAGATGGAGAATAAGGGAAATTTCAGCTGGAGGCAAAAAAAATGAGATAAGAAAGAAGGAATCAGGAAAGTTACACAAGGATCATGGTTGACATCAAGCAGCAGGAAAGAAAGACAAACGACAGCAAAGATCTGGAGCACAATATGTAGGGATGTCTGAGTCTCAATGGGAATCTGTAGAGATCAGAAGAGCACTTGATGGGTGAGCAAGTAAAAGAGGTATTTGGTTGGAGAATCCTGAAGTGTCTGTGGGTGCATCACAGCATCCAAGTTCCTGTTGAGTTCTTTATTGAGAGTTAACTGATGGTGGTGTACTTCTGTGTTGCAATTAAAGAGCGCTTCTTGGAGTGCAGCTGGTGAGCAAGAAAGGGGGCTGAGCTTGTCAGTTGTGAGGCCTTTTGGGAATCCCTAGCCCCATCTAGTCTTCATGCAGCCTCTGTCTCCCATCTCTCAGAGAGATGATTTCTTTTCCCTCTGCCTTTCAAAGCAGACAATGGAAATAACCTTCCATACTTCTCATGGTGTACATTGTCAGCTCTCATAACTAGATATTGCCCACTAAGTACCCTTGTAAGTGCTGTGTTGTAAGCCATGTAGTAGGAAAAAAACCATTTCCCCCCTATTGTTTGGATCTGTTTTGTATCAGCTACATTATGCTCTCATCACCACTGGTAATTTTATGATTATGACTGACCTTCAATCTTTTATTTTATTCTCACCTGATTTCATAAAATAAGTAGTTGCACTTGATAAACCTTAACATTCTCACACAAAATAAAGCATGCAATCTTCTGCTCTTCCATCCTTTCAATGCTAAGATTGAACACAGCCATTTCCCAATCCAAGCCCTGTCTGCTTCTTGAGCCTCCTAAATTTGACATGTCTTGTATATCTGCCATAGATCAAACCCAGCTTGTGGTCAAAGCCTGGCAAGGGTTTTTTTTGTCAACTACATAGGAGTAGGAGTATAATATGGGGCATCTTGTTTCTGTCACCATAAACAATCTGAGGTGAATACAGGTCAAGGGACATGGTGATCCTTGACATGGTGATCCTTGACATGGTGCTTCTTGACATGGTAATCCTCAATTGATTTAATTCAGTAGCTCCACATCACTGACATGTATTCACTTCAAAATCTCCATGGTGTATACACATTGGGGATGAGTATTAGACAACAATCACCAGTAAACAGAAAGAAGACCTGGCTTTCCCAATTACCACTATCAATTAACTCATGTGAATCTGTGGCATTGGAATGGAATCAGCGGGGAATTCAACAGGTATGATCTCTCCTAAGTTGAATACAAGTCAATCCACTTTCATCAAAGGGGTTTTCTCTCACTTTATCCAACTCACACTTTTCACACTCACAGGCATCAAAAGAGCCATAGATTCAAGCACAGGCATCATCTATTCAATTTGGTTCTTTTAAAACCCTCTCCAATACATCATATCAAAAAGGATCCTGAGAAAAAACAGCACTATATCTCATGTGTCATCCAGTATGGCCCTATAAGTATGCTCAGTATGCTCAATAGGATAGACTCTGGCTTTTGATGACATACTTCTAACCATCTTGTATAGAGTTGAGCTTCTGATTTGATTTCCTTCTCATCCACACACCCAAGCTGGATATCTCCAGCTTCTCTCTTGAGGTTTTTTTGGTCCGTAAGGCTTGAGACTATTTTGCACTGCTAGGAGAATTCTCCAGAAAGGGGCCTTCACTGCAAAAAAAACTTTATCAACTGCCTGCAGTTGACATTCAGCATGCTCCAGCCAAGCTGCCATCCAAACTCCACATGTTTGCATATGTAGATTTTTTGGCACAGTCACTGTGCAGTGTGCACAGTGACTGTGCATCCAAGCTTGGTTGAATCAATACTGGAGAAAGGTTTGAGTAACACCACAAGCTTCCTTGGACTTTCAGCATGTCAACTGCAGGCAGTTGAGCATGTTTTTCCCCCAGTGCTTGGGAATATTGCATGCAAAAATCTCTCAGTTGTCCAGGTTTTTCTTTGGGTGTATTCTGATAAACCTTATTATTGGAACTCATCAACAACACAGTATTTAAAACCAACTCACCTTTTTTGTTTGATCACTCTCAGCTCAACCACTGAGATGGATGTGAGCTTTGGTCTTGCAAGTACTGTAGCCCTGTTGCAAAGAGGGCCCCCAATCTTGGCAATAATCTTCTGATGGTTGGGAAACCATATTTCCAAGGTGCTTATGCATTCATAACCCCTCATCAATGCACCCTCAGTTCAATTCCAGTTTAAACATTTTCAGGAATGAACATACCTCTGCTCTTGATCTGTGCTTCTAGACTCCCCCAAAAAAACAATCCTAAAGTGAATGGGTTTGATGATGTGATAGGAAGCAGAGCAATAGGGGAATCCTGTTGAAATGTTGATTGGAAGTGCCACACCACATACAAATTGTTCCCTTTGTAATTTTTATGGAATTTGTGTAGAAAGTGACAAGAAAGCCCCCCCTGCTGTTTCAAGATTCTCCTGTTGCATTCAAATTGGAATTGGGATTGTATTAAGAAAAGAGGTGATGAAGATTGGTCAACCTTGGTTTCTTGAGTTGTTGTGTGACAAGTGATGAGCACTGTATAATGTGTATGAGTAATGATGCATGTGGACACCTTTCTAAACTCACAGAAAATGTCTTCATTAGCAGTCTTGAGCCATACAGCTTGAATGGGAACCATTCTGCCTCTGCATGTCAATTATGAAAATGGACTCATCACTGACTAGTCTGCTGTCAGTGGTCCTCATTTACTTCAAACACAACAAGTATTGATCAATTAGAATCTGATGAATTATCTGTTATGTATGCCTGCTCACATTTCCCTGTCGTCAAAGAGCCCCAGCTTGTTGATCAATTCTCTGATTTTCACTGTATCTTCTCAACTGTGTGAGCTAAAAGGCTGTTGTTGTGAATTGTACCTGGTCGTCTTTCTCCTTGGATGTCTCCCTTATGCATTTGACCCTCCAGCCATATCTAAGGCTGTGGACCGGGGTTCGGGACGGGGTTTGAGGTCCATCCCGGACCCCACATCCGAAATAACCCGGGGTGTGGGGGGTTCACCCGGGGGGTACAGCAAAGGCTGTGTGCCTGGGTTTTTTTGATTTTTTTTTGTTTTTGAGGATCATCCCGGACCCCATATCCGAAAAAACCGGGGGTTTGGGGGGTTCACCCGGGGGTAGCAGCGTTAGAAAACAGCCAGCTGCCCCCCTTCTCTCTTTTCTAAAACACCCGGGGGGTCCCCGGATGGAAAATCCTCCATACCGATCACCCGCACCCGGGGGGTACACCCCGGGGAACACCCCGGATAATCTTGTTCGGGGTACAGCCTTAGCCATATCCTAGCCAATAGTTTCTGATCCATAAGTTGCAACGCATGAACAAGTCATTAATGTAGATTGGTCCATACAGGCCTTTCCCAGAAGCATTCAAGCCTCTTTTCCAAGAATAATATCACCAGTTGCTCGACACATGAATCTGTAGGCTTACTTGTGTAGAGCAGCTAGCCACAACTCAGGCAAGTCCCGTGAACTCAACCTTGGAGCCCCCGAAAACATAGCCGTAGCCAATTCAGGAAGATATCCAAGACGGTTGATATGACTTAGAAAGAACAAAGAAATCTATTTCCTACAGTTCTCGGGAACAAATCAATCAAATAGGTCTTCATGATGATGATGATGAAGCAAGAATCATAAACAAAAAGTAAATCGCTGCGAGATGCATGGTGTATTAGAAGGGTTTGTCGCAGTCAGGGACGGTGGATTCGTAGTACGAGGCGACCTAAAAAAAAAAAAAGAACCAAAGACGAGAAAGCGGTGAGTGGACGAGAGAGGCATGGGTCTGAAATAGGAGAGATGAGATGAGGCGTACACCTGGGATTTTCTTTAACACGTCTTCTTGGAAGCGAGGTCTGTAAAGGGAGGTAAGGAGTTGAGAGAAGGGGTTCAGGATGGTTAGCGATGGAAGGCAGGCCGAGACTGGGGGGAGAGAAAACGGACATTGAGGAGGCGGCCAGGGTGACGAATGCGGCGCCGCCAGCGCCCCAGATCTGGACCAAACAACAGGCATCTCAGGACATTGATGGGAAGGGAGAGTGCAAGTGATGGAGAATGTACTGACTCCTAGGATGGGTGCCCACCGACTGAAGACCGAGGGCGTGACGCCCATCAGGTGTGGCTGGGGCTTGATGTTGGGAGCGAAACGGGGGCGACTAGATGAGATGCAAGCATTTTTTGAGCAGAGAGCAAGTAGTAGCAGAGAAGCGAGGTCAGCTTGAGGAAAGATGTTTGACTGATATTGTGTTTGTTGGGCTTACGGTGTCGATGGTGGACGTGCCATTGCGTGATGATGAGGTTTCTCGGTTAAGTTCTGGTGGTGGTTGCTGGATTGAGTGATGCGTGTGTCTGCAGTTGCTTGAGGACGGAATCCGCCGCCCCCCGACGAGCACCCGATACAAGGATATATCGATCGGAGCGGATTCTCATGCTTATACCAAGGGTCTGCTAATTCTGCACACATCAAAATACTGGCTTGGTTGAAGTTAATCACACTTGTCTTTTCTTTTTCTACTTTGGCTGCTAGATGGTAAATAGAACTGAAGCTCTTCTAATATGATCATCTGCTATCGCTGCCTGCAAAAAAAGAAAGTTTTTCAGTAGGAAACTTATTTTTTTCCACAGAATCCAGAGGAGCCTGTGATTCTAGTGTGCTATTGGTAGAGTTGTTCATGCTGGAGATTGTTATTTTTTTTTTAAATGAAAGTGTGAGGTGGTGGTGTATTTGTGGTGGTGGAGTGGAATAAAGCTTAGATGACCAATAACTTCCTCCAGTCGAACAACCTGCACAGAACCTTCTCACTCTGGATCATCAACCATGGCAGTCTCACCAACCCATTCCCATCCTCATCCATGGAGCTTCCAGGCCTCTGCCTTCAACATCATCCATGGCGAGATTGTGTATGTCATCCAGCATCCTCCTCATCCCATCCAGATAAACTAACTCCTTTCTCTCCACACACCAGGGCTGTGACCAGTGCCATGAGGAGGAATTCCAGATGGGCCGGGAGCAGCATATCCCCATTTGTCCCCCTCGCTAACCTCGCCGATCGAACCAACTCCGCCTCAAGCCCCATGATCGGACTCAGAAATCTTAAAAACGGTCAAGAGGAACCCTCAAACATGAGCAAGAACAACAACAGTAATAGTAACCCCAATAACAACTCACTGGCCGGCTCCAGCTATTCTCACATTCGTGGTGGTTTGATGGCCGGATTTGCCAGTCTAATCATGGTACTGAGGGACTGTCAAGGTATGTCTTGTCATCACAAATAAGCCCTTGCTCATGATTCAAAAAAAAAAAAAAAAAGACTATACCGAAGCTCCAATACTGACTACTTCTTGACTTCCACAGATCTATCCCAGCTGGATGCGTTGACCTTACTGAGTCCATTCCTAGCCGTAGTCCGATCAAACGAGACCAACGGACCCATCACGGCCTTAGCCTTATCCTCGATAGACAAATTCCTCACCTACTCCTTCATCCATCCCCACTCATCATCCCTGCCACTTGCCATGTCCCAAATCAGTGCTGCCGGAACTCACTGTCGCTTCGAAGCTAGCGATAGCATTAGCGATGAAATCGTCCTCCTCAAAATTCTGGACGTACTCGAACATGCCCTCACCGGCCCTGTTGGCTATACTCTCACCGATGAAGCGGTTTGTCAAATGATGGAAACCGGCCTCAGCATGTGTTGTCAAATGAGACTGAGTGGTACGTCATCATATACATCACTACTATCAATTTCCACACAAAAAAATTGCCTCTCTTAATATATGTGTGTGCTCTCAACTTACCTACAGAAATGCTTCGTCGGTCTGCCGAGCGGACTATGCAAGTCATGGTTTCTGCCGTCTTTAGCCGGCTCAAGAATCTGGATGCCTCTGTCGATGACTTTATCCCGGATGACGATGCAGACGAAGAGAACGGACTCAAAGAACGACTACGAATGCTAGCCCCCGATCCTCGAAGTGGATCCATCCCTGCAGCCTCTTCCCTCGCAAACAAAGAACGTGATCGGAGCCAAAGTATAACACAAAAGTCATCTTCCAGCCTCCAAGAAGAACCGCCGAAAGCTGAAGAGCCCCCAATTGATGACGAGAAACAGGGCCTACTAGAAGCCCCTCAAGAACCCGCACCAGAACCGATCCTCAACGGACCCACAGTTGAAGAGGAGGAAGATCTTAATCAGGACACGGCAGAGGATCTGGAACCGCATGGATTACCTTCGATAAAAGAATTAATGCGCGTGCTGGTCTCTCTCTTAGATCCCTACGACCCCCAGCATACCGATACCATGCGTTTGACAGCACTGAACATCTTGATTACTGTCTTTGAAGTGGCTGGAAAAGAAGTGGGTCGCTTCAGCAGCTTAAGAGCTATGGTATCCGACGACTTGTGTAAAAACCTCTTCCAGCTCGTCCGATCTGATAACATCGGTATCCTATCGGCCTCTTTACGTTGTATGACCAACCTACTCGATACAATGCGACCGTACCTCAAGATCCATTTAGAACTACTCCTGTCTTACCTCATGGATAGACTTCGCCCCCACCCCACTTTGACTATTCATAAGCTTACCAATGGCCACACTGGCACCACTGCCGAATTTGAAGAGCAACTCGACAACATTACCTGGAAGCACCAAGATGGGATCAACGGAATCCCCC
>SMGU01002482.1:0-17835 GCA_004348175.1 Puccinia novopanici | reverse complement strand
CTTTGATTCAATTTTTTTCATTTATTATCATTCTTATCACATGCAAGGCTATACTATCTGATTTTTCAGGGTCCCTCAAATGTATATTCAAAATTTCTCAAAACCTGAAGAAAATTGATTTTTTTTAGGAATTTCAAAACATTTTTTTTTTCAAAATATTTTTTCATAATCATTCTTTGCAACTCATTTTGTATTGATTCACCAAGAATGATGATTTCCAGTGTGGTGGTTGATCTTTTGGGATGAAAAGTATTATATTGAATATTTATTTCTGGGCACTGTACAGTGCCTAGACAAAAGTTTTTGTTGCAACACTTTCCATTCATGAACAAGTTCAACCACCACATTTAAAATCACAATTTCTGGTGAATCAATCAAAAATAGTTTAAAATAATGATTATGAAGGAAATTTTTGGAAAAAATAAAAAAATAAAATTTGTGAGTTTTTTTAATTTTTTGCTGATTTTCCAAAATGTTTAATATGCATTTAAAGTGCCTTATAGAAAACTCAGAGAGTACAGCCTGGAATGTCATAAGAATGATAATAAATGAAAAAATTTTGAACCAAAATAGCAAGGCAACTTTAGTGACCAGCAAAATAGGGCCAAAAATGGGAATTAAAATAAATTTGGCACTGAAATCAGATCTAATTCAATTTTCAGGCCTGTTTCTATGGACACTAAATTTGCTTTGCTATTTTGGTTCAAAAATTTTTCATTTATTATCATTCTTGCCACATTCCAGGCTGGACTCTGATTTTTCTAGGTGCTTCAAATTCATATTAAACATTTTTGAAAATCAGCAAAAAATTAAAAAAACTCACAAATTTTATTTTACTTTTTTTTTTCCAAAAGTTTCTTCATAATCATTATTCAAAACTCTTTTTGGATTGATTCACCAGAAATTTTGATTTTAACTGTGGTGGTTGAACTTGTGGAATGAAAAGTGTTGTAACAAAAACTTTCGTCTAGGCAATGTACAACAAAATTCTCAAGCCAATCCATCTTTACTCGACCCAAGGCTTCAACTCTTGGATGAAAAAATTCCTTCAGCAAGAAGGGACTGAAAAAATTCTTCAACAATCAGTCAATTATTCTAACAAGAATCCTGGTACTTTGCAAAGCTTGTGGGATGGAAATCAGTGGAATTCATTCAAAGAACCCAATGGAAACAAACTCGGAAACCTCTCCTTTGGAAAGATTGGTTCAATCCTCTTGGGAACAAAATTGTTGGGAAACACAAATCAGTTGGTGTTATATTGTTATTCTGCTTGTCTCTTCCCAAAACTCACCAATATCAAATCAAGAACGTTTTCTTTGCCAGAATTACACCAGGATCCTCTGAACCATACGTCCTCCAAATGAAAAACATTGTTGCACCACTATTTGCTGAGCTTCAAGAGTTCTGGAAGCATGGAGTTGTAATAACAACTTTTGAACACCCCAAAGGTCTGCTCATCAAGGCTGCATTTATCTCAGTAGTTTGCGGCTTGCCGGCAATTTGAAAACTTATTGGTCATGCATCTCACAGCGCAACACTTTTCTGCTCATTTTGCTATCTTCATCAGACTGAGATCAGTTCCCTTGACTACCAGTTGTGGCCTCCAAGATCATTCAAAGGCCACCAAAAGGAATGTCAAGCTTGGAAAAATGCCACCACCCACACTCAACGAAAAGCCTTGCTCAAATTGATGGGAGTTCAATGGTCGGTCCTCAATGAGCTACCATATTGGAATCCGGTGGACTTTGTTGTAGTTGAGTCAATGTACTGCTTATCAGACATGTTAGAGTGGCATTGCCGCAAAATATGAGGTCTTGATTTAATTGTCGCAGGAATATCCAACAATCAACGGCATGTTTGAGCCAATCATCCCGTTGGGGAAGATTATTTTGATGAAGACAAATGCAAAGAAAATCTAGATTGTTTGAAAAATGATCCAAGCACTCCCTCAATCAATCTTGACTCTCTTCAGGAAGCACTAATGGAAATAGACGATGAAATCAAACTTGAGGACAACAAATCTGGACCACCATTCTTCTCAGATAGCAATCTTTTGATCATCCAAAAAGTCATTCAACTCATCAAATTACCAGCATGGCACAATCACCTATCCCCTTTGTTTGGTGACACATCTGCTGGAAAGGTTCGATCAGCCAATTGGATCCCCTTGGCACTGTGCCATGTGGGACTTGGGAATATGCCCAGACTGGCTTGAAATACCATAGTTCAATCCTAACATATCCTCTGTCAGACTGCCAAGTAAGAAGCAGCTGGTGTTTGGAGAATGATATTCAACCTGATGGTGTAGATTTAGTAGATGTAGACAAAGCCGTAATCCGGTCTCTGTCTGGCAGTTAAGGGATTTGCCTATCAAGGGTTTCAAGGGTTCCATAGAATCAGTTAGCAGCCCATGCATTTCAACCAATTCCTGCGTTATTCAACCAACTTGTTTACAATTTTTGAAGCTGTAGCTAGCTATCAGTCAGTAACTATTCTTGTTCAAGTGGTGTTTAGAGCTAAAGGTTTTCATCGTGGATTTAATAACTTTCGAATATTTGATGGCGTCGCCTAAAGGTAGGCCCTGATGAAGTGCATTGGTCTCAGTTGGGGAACAAATAGACAAGATTGCAGCCAAGGCTGTTTCAGTTGGGGAAAAGCCAGAATGAATTGAACCAAAGATGGAGGGATACATGAGATGTGCCCATGATTCACAAAGCGTGTGGGCATTCCCGGGAATATCAGGCCCCATCCAAGACGTGTTGGCGCAAGTAAGCCATCCAATCTCGACTGGAGACAACACCAGCTTGCTCGAAATCAACTGCCACAAATCGTCTGACAATCTGTTCCATCATCTCTAGCTCCTCGCGCTCTTCCTCATCCAATCGAATGTCGAGCAACTCTAGGATCTCGAATCGACTGAGAAGACGGCTCACTCGATCTGCTTTTAGTCTGATATGTCGTGGAACTCCCGCTTGGGCCGCACATCCCATGGCATGCGAAGAGCTAACAAGATCCTCTGTAAGCTTGTAGAGGTATTTCGGCGAGTTGTCATCTCCTGATTCCTCGTCGTTTCTCAAGACAATAGCCATATGCGTGTAATCAACAGGTAGGTCGAGTGACAGAAACCCATTCGTGAAGACACCTGAATCATAAAGAAATGTGATATATTAAACCTCTTGGAGAAATATGCGAGTAGTTTTTTGTTTGCTTTGCTGTTATCGGGAGTGGTCATCTTACTATGAAAGTGCGTCGAAACCAGCACTATCGGGCAACCTGAGTCTCTTGAGATTAAGTGCTGTATCACGCCACAAAACAAGGCTTGTCCGTCTAGAGTACAGCCAGGCAAGAACCGATGGATTCGTTAGGAATGAAATTGGAATTATAGCATTGTCATTTTTTTTCTGACCTGTGGGATCCGTCCCTTTCCCAAATTCATCAATCAACAAAATCGATCTCGCCGTGCAGTTACGCAACCTGGCATGTTGAGGAAATGACCAAGCGACAAGAAGGGTTAAACACTGTGATGGAGACACAGCCGGCGGTTTTGAATGAATTGAATCTGCTGACTCACATGAATGATATCCGTTGGAGATCAATCATGAATGCCGAAGAACTTTGAGACGCACTCTCGGTCGTTGATACCCTCGTAAAGACGGCATCATGAATTCCAATCTGGGCTTCTTCTGCCGGTACAAAAGAACCAAGTTGGGCCAATATAACAATGATCGCCACTTGCTTTAGATAAACGCTTTTTCCCGAGTAGTTGGCCCCTGTAAGGACTATCATTGGATTACCGATGTGACACCCTGTGCCCTTCCGCTTCTTGCGCGGGGGAGGTGAGGATGAGTTTGCCACCTACGCGGTTCAATGTCATCACACAAAATAGGACAAAGGACATCAAAAAATTCTTCGTGGCACGAAGCTCGTTGTTACCTTCTGAATCAAGAACACGAACCAGATGTGTGTCATTCGGAACATAATTCTCTACACAACCTTCCACTAGTGGATGGCGTCCAGCAATAATCTGAATGGTATTCTGCTGGACGATTTTCGGACGAACCCAAACCCTCTCGAATGTAACTTTTGCGAGTGATAGGAGGCTGAAAAAAAAAAAGATATAGTCCATGTTGTCAGAGCGGTTTCTCTGAAGGAAAATGCCACAGGTAGACAAAATGGCCCAACCAATCTAACTCAGCCAAATCGTCATTGACAGCGAGTAAGATTGCAGTAAACTTTGAAACCTCTTCTTCCAAAAGATGCACTACAGAGGTTTCGATTTGAGCTCGTCCAGAGAGATTGCAATTTCTAAATCAGCGCGAGTTTCATTTATTCTCGAAGGTCGAGAATGCTAACGAAGCTCGATCTCGCGATCATCAATGGCGGTAGCCAAATCTCCGTAATGATGGTCCAAATCGCGCATGAGTTCATTCTTATAATGCTCTTCGGTATCAGTGGAGAACTAGTGAGAAATGTGGAGTGTGTGAGTCACGAAGTGGATTGTCGGATCAGCAGGAGAAAGCTCTCTTCTTCACCTGGAATTCCCAATCTTCTAATGTTGAAGGATCAACACTGCCACTCTGAGAGGGGAAAGGTATGGCGCAAAGGTAGCCAATCTGTATCAAAGAGTGAGCCGATTCCTGGTAAGCGCATGTGCAAGCTCTTAAAGCTCTGAGTAAGCACACCTAATGATAATATCTGCAAACTTACTTGTGGAAAATAGTTGATCGAGAATCCAGGTAGAGACTGATAAGGCGCATCGGGACTTATCTTCTCGGCCAGGGAACACTGACAAGAAACGCAGGACACAGTTGTTGTCAATGTCATACTCAATGAAGCCTTCATGGCAAGGAAGTTTCAGCGGTTGCACGCTAATCATAAATGACACAGGCCTTCAAGCCGAATAAACACGTTTGTTTTGCTAAACGGGAATTCTAATCGTGGGGCTATTGAAGAATTTTAGGAATGAAATATTGCACACCAGTTGGCTCTCCATTGAAGCATATTGCTCTCTATAATCATCAAGTTCCTCATCGATGTCTGATCGGATCGTGACACGCCCCCCATTAAGTTTACTTTCTGACCAATCAATCATTTCGTCAATTTTTGAAGCCAGTGGTTGTAATTCTTCCTCAACCCAAGTTCTACTTTCCATCTGGATCAGATTAAGGTCGATTTATCAGTCAAGAATTATCCATGATTCGAATTTCTTTTCACATTCACTCACTTTGGTAAAGAGAGGGTTTTTAATCGTTATTTTTAGTTGGGAGAAATCGTCGTAAAGTGCTTGACATGCATGGATTGAATTCATTAAAGATTTCCATTCGGCTACTCGCGATTTCCCGCTTGATATAATCATCGTAGTTCGAGTAATGTTACCCAACAACTTGAGATCCTGTCTCATTTTTCCCGTGCAATCGGCTACAAGCACCACATCAAGCAGGAGATTATCAGCGTGAAGAATCTGACGGAGGAAAGAGATCACCGAACCGTTCTGTAACTCCAGAAAAGATTCAATCGCATCTTGACGAGATTCGATTACGTGAGGCTCGGTGCTTGGCCGGAGGAGCCAATTTCGAAGCAGTAGCTTGCCATTATGAGTGATGCACTCGTTTAAAATACCATATAGTGATAAGCCTTCTTTCGTACTGGAGAAATGAAGGTTAGCATGTGCTTCCTGATCAAAAATCTGCAAGGACTTGATGGCATCAGTGCCCAAGTGCATGAACCTATCAAACAGTATTCGGGGGAGTTTGGTAAGCTTTCCATTTGACCTAACTTTGAGATCGGTATGCTGTTAAAATATCTTACTTTTCTGGCTTAATCATTTCCACCTTGCTCACGAACAACCCACTTCGACCAACGTTATCATGGTTATCCCTAGCACTGCTAACTTGTAAATAAGTTAAGAGGGCCGCAACAGCCCCCAACTGATAAGAGGGCAACACAGAATGAGTGATAGTGCTCTTAAAATCCCTCCAAAGATCTGAATTTAAGAGGACCAACTGAATAGTGGGAGCCTTCAACGTTGACAAGCGCGCTAGCCGTCAAGTTAGAATTCTCCTGGAATTCATCGTCCTGTGCTTCACGAGACGTTGTTATCGACGGACTGGAAGGACTGGCTCCCCTCGGAGAAGCTGTGTCATGTCGGTTACGAACGCTCAGTTGTTGCAGCTTTTTAAATCCATCGGAAGCGTTGTACTCTCGGGATGGCCTTTTCAAGATTGTCGGTGTCTTATCAATCCCTCCTGGGAAATCTAAAATTGATTCATTTTTATAATTGCATTAGCTTGCAAGCCTGGTGTTATCTCAGTCCACATCTCTAGACAAATAAACTCGGCTGAATGACGCGCACCAGCTTTTTGGATGCAAGTTGATAAATCCTCCTCTGCCGTCGAGCTAAGCAAAACAACCTCGGGTGCAATTTGTTGGAGAACTGCAGGTTTCAGCACAATAACCAACCCGTCAATATATATCAAAGAAAAGAAACATAGGTCGTATCAAGATGTGAGATTCTAGGGTACGCACGCATGATAAGAACTTCAAATCCTCCTCGGGCATCAACAGCATCTTCCATCACATGGAAGATGCCGTTCGAAGGATCGTAGTAGGCTCCCCCCATAGTATTCTGACAGAACGAGACAAGAATAAGGAAGAAAAAAAAGGCCCGACCAGAAAGATTGAAATACGTGGCGCGACCGACCTTCCAGCCATTGACCGCGAAGGCGAACTGTCGAGTTGGTCAACAGGATTTATTGAGTGAAAGGGAAGGTTTAGGCTGGGGTCAAGAAGGATAACACGGGACAAGACATGCCAGTTTTATTCCCTCCCCATCACCTGAGGAGCTACTGCGATCATGAGTACTTCGTGTATCATTTGTCGCAGTCTCTTTCCTCATGGCCAAGAGGTCGACGAAAAGAAAATTTGTTGGTCTCGAGCTGCAGGAAATATGTAATAGCGCACGATTTCTTTTTGCCGGGCGATCGCTTGCTCGAGTTAGTCCTGCCTCCGGCTTCTGGCTTACTACGCTGGCATATACCCAGTGACGTCACTTTTCAGAGATAGCTGAGCCGCGGCAACCACACATACCGCAATACTTCCCGACATGCCCTGAAGGATTTGACTGCACTTCCACCAACAGATCGAAATATCATAAGTCTTGGTACGGATCACTGCTTTAATCTCACGTTGCCTCATTGGTGGTAGGAGTGGCGACTGAGGGTGGTTGAGGGAAAGTCTAATTCCTCAACGGATAAGAAGCAAGCAAATAGTAACATTAAGTAGAGTCCTGCGAGTAGCACCAAATAAAAACAAAGCTCGACACCCTTTGCTCGCGCTCTGTGACTATTGTCCTGTAAGTCATTATCTTTTTTTTTTTTTTTGAATCAGAATAAAGAAAATGAGAAAACGACGACAAGGCACAATAAGCACAGCAAATTTATCGTTAGAAGGATTGGCTCATTTTTAGCTTGATGCTAGCAGCCAGCGTGAGGCAAAATGAATAAAAGGGGAGGGGGGGCGGATGGATCGAATGGAGCTGTATTGGGCTCAAGAGAAGAGGCGCTTTTCGTACCTGTAGAAATGGAGTGTAAGATTCAACAAGTTGTAAAAAACCAGAAGCAATGTGAAGAAAAGAACATACGAATGTAGTCCATGTACACCACCCTCCACTTGAGCACTTGTTGTCCTGAGTTCAAACCTCACTTGGGATGCATCAGCGCGTTCCCGAAGTTCAGCAATCGATCGAGCCCCAACGTCCTGCAGAGAATGTTGCAGCCCTGTGTACAGATATGGCACAAACTTCTTGAGAGATCCTTTATCTACCACCGCGCCAGTGACACCCTAGAGAGAAGAAGAAAAAGAAGGGGGGGGGGAGGGATCAATAACTCAACGGATAAGTATGAAAGCTACCTGGTTCTCTTCCTTGTTAGAGTTGATTAAAAAAACTCATGTTACCTGGGCGACTCGGACTGACCCGCTCTCGGAGAAGTAGCGCGAGGTTGCAGCGTTATCCTCGGAAGGCCTGTTGGTTCCAGTCTTGAGACGGGTCGCGAGTGACGGACTTTCAGTGGGCTTTGCGGGTGTCTTCTCGTTGCTTCCGTGCTCCATGGCATCCAAACTACCCATCCCTCGGTACTTCTTAAGTCTTTGGCCTTCGTTGTAAAAATACTCCCCTGGTGCCTCCGTTGTCCCAGCTAGTAACCCGCCCATCATCACCGCCGACGCACCGAGCGCAATCGCCTTCCCAATGTGTCCAACATTGGAGATCCCGCCATCCGCAATCACCGGCACGCCAAACTTGCGAGCGAATTCGGCCACAGCAAACACCGCCGATCCTTGTGGTCTTCCCACCGCGCAAACTTCTTGTGTGATGCAGATTGAGCCGCTGCCCATCCCCACGCGGAGTGCATCTGCCCCAACCGCAATCAGAGCAGCCGCCTGTTCACGAGTCACCACATTTCCCGCGATGACATCCAGATCTGGGTAGGTTTCTTTGATCCATTTGATCATTTCAATCTGGTAGATCGAGTTACCTTGGGAGGAGTCGAGGACCACCACGTCTAGGCCGGCCTGGACCAATGCTGTGAGTCGTGCTCGATCGGTTTCACGAGTGCCCACTGCGGCTCCACAGAGCAGTTGCTTGCTCGCGGGTTTCTTGCTAGCAAGTGGATAATCCTTGTTCTTGAGTAAGTCACTCCTGGCAAGTAACGAACGCAATCGGCCTTCAGAATCGACTAGCGGTAGCTTTCCCTTCTTGCAATCTCGCAGGATGGCATTGGCTTCTTCCAAGGTAATGCCTTCTGGTCCAACAACAAGTTCAGATAGTTTGGTCATGACCTCAGATAGTTTTTGAGTAGAAGATCTGAATTGAATATCCCGCGCAGTAACGATCCCTAGCAGAACTCCACCGAGCTTCCCAGTATCTATCAACATTCAAAAGAAGAGCTTCAATTATTATGTCAAGCCTCGTGCAAGTAAAGAAATTGAAAATAGGTGGTCACAGCGATGAACCTGTGACTGGAATTCCACAGAATCCGTAGGCTTCCTTAATGGCAAGTACTTCAGCAACGGTGTTCTCGGGAGTAAGACAGAAGGGGTCGGTAATGAATCCCTGGAATTGATTTGGGTGTTCAGTTTATTTTGATGGCTAAAAGGTCGAGGGATCTCTTACGTTCTCATATTTTTTCACGGCGCGGACCATGGAGGCTTGCAGATGAGCAGGCATATTGTGGTGGATGATACCAATACCCCCTAAAAGCTGTTCATTTCAAGAAGGAGCGAATGTAGCAGATCAGTGCAAGATTCACTGGCAAAATAAAAGTGGTGAATTGTAGCTTACAGCCATGGTTATTGCCATATCAGTTTCAGTTACGGTATCCATGGGAGAGCTCATGAATGGGGTCTTCAATGTGATGTTGCGGGTAACTTTAGACTCGAGTGAGACCTGCAGGGGGGTAGGACGGATAGGGTTAGAAGCTGTTATGATGATGCAGGCCTATGAAACAAAGCAAAGCTACTTACTTCGGATGCTGGAAAGTCAATGTAGCCGGGTAAAAGCAGAAAGTCATTGTACGTCAACCCTCCGAATCTGTGTCATCAAGTAGAAATGCGATTCATTAAAGCGAATTCGAGACGAATGAATGTGCAGATTTAAAAAGAAAGGTTGACAAACTTAGTTGAGTCCATGAGCTCTTGAAGGCTGAGACCATCCATCCTTGAGTATTTCTTCAGCTCGTCCATGGCTTGAGTGTGAGAAAGCGTTGATGGCTGAATGGCTATGGGGAGTCAGTGATCATGAGCTCTGCAGGAATGAATCATTGGTCTGAATGTATGCTCACCATGCTGGTGGGGGAGGGAGTATCGTGGGGAATTGAGTTGATGATCTGATGAAGGTCCTGTGCGAGTGGTGAGGGAGAGCAGTGCTGGGCTGTGGGGAGTCGATCGCAGCTTAATTTTTATTTTTTCGAGATATGCATATCACGCAGCACCGCAGCCACTGTGCCGCACTATGCAAAATGAGATTTCCTACTGCACCACTACTATTGCCAGTGGGGAGTCTTCTTCTCTTAACTCTTGTCGCTGCCAGGACCACAAATATCCATCCAGAAGACCACTCATCATGTCCTCGTCCTTCGATCAACACTCACTAGGAAACGACAACAGCAAGAACAGTCCCTCGAGCGAGCAGAATGACTGCCATTGGTCTCAAGCTGCCTTCCACTGTCAACGGACCCCAATGATCCTCAAGATTAACCAACCTGAACTCGATGAGTTATTAACCACTTACCAGATCAAGGATAACATCAACCACCATCTCGGTAACAATGCCCTCACATTGAATCCGTATGGTTTACCTTCAACTTCCAATCAATCATCCCCACTCAACTCACTCATCAAGTCAACACTCAATAACCTTGGCGAATACGATGCTTTGGCCTTACCTCTTACCAATCCCACATGGAGAGCTCGTTGGGATAGTCTCTGTATCGACCAGTCCTCCATCGGTCAACAGGCTCCACCGGCCTCTCCATCATCTGATAATAATGCGGAGGAGGCAGAAGTCTGGCGTCGCGCGGGCTACTTCTTATCCTCCGAACTGAACTTTCACAATACGATCGAAGTCACAAAATGCATCTGTTTTGCTTCCGAATGGCTCGAGTTGGATGCACCAGCCGAAGGGATCCGGTTTGACTGTGAACTTGTTTGTTTTTCTATTTATCACCGATCAATACCCATAAAGTAACACAAAGTCTCGTAGTACACCACTCGAGAATACTCTCTATACCATTATTGACTTTGGATTAATCAATCTCAGCGTTACTTTTGAAAAAAAAAAAAAAGGAGAATCACACGTACAGTTAAATATAGAGCGTAGATTGTTGACTAAATTGCATCTCTCAAAATTCGACCCTCATCACAGGCCTTGAAACAAGAACTGAGTTTAGCTACATATCTCAGTGCTTCCCACCTGATTCTACCGAGGATACGACATAAACGGTTTCTTACAGATTATGGAAGAGCAATATGTTCTATCTTGAATGGGCTTCCCAGCTCCGTAGTTGTAAGTTGTACACATCTTCTGTACTGCTTTCCTCTCCGTGACTAATTAAAAAGTCAACAGCTTTCGATTGTGGTGCCCATTTCCGATACCGATGAAAAAACCTTTGCGGCTTGGGAAGATTGGCACAATCTACGAAACATGTGTGGATATCATGCTCGGTTAAATATCAGTTGAGTCCCTTTTTTCTTTGTAAATTCCCGTCTCAACTCATCTGACTCTGAATCTTCAACTCTCTTCCATCCCTCGATGATAGCTCTGGAAATTCCTCACTTAGGTGCAGGGGTGGATCTCAATTCTCTGATCAATCGTTGGACAGCTGAGCCAATTGGATTTCTCATGATACCTGCCACCAGCTTTATATCCAATGCTAAGTCAGTTCTCTTGCGTTATCTTTCCTCTGACAATTCTCGTTGCCTTTCAATTTCTATGTTTGTAAATCCGCTGACGGCATGATTTTACTACTTCTTACTCTAGACATTATCCAGTTTTGAGCAAATCATGTCAAACATTTGTGAAAGCAATGCTCAAAGTTGAGTGGGTCCACCCAGTGATCAGCTCTCTCGCAAAATGAATCTCAAACGGATTTTCATTCTGACTTGGACGCTTGCGTAGCACAAGCCTAGTGTGATCCTATCACAGACTACGGAGAAGAAACATTCGTCGGGTGGCTCGTTGGCATACCCTCAATAGTACTCCCAATTCTATGCTACCTCTTTCTCGTCATCCTCGACTCTGACCCTTGCCCCCTTTGTCCACTAGTCTACGATTTTTGGAGAAAAGGGCTGCCGCAATCGTTTGTGACCCGATCGAAAACTTTGCGGCTGGGTATCTAGATTATTTACAAGCCCCTTTACAAGTAGGTCACGTGTTTTCACTACACTATAGCCCTTCCCCATATAAAATAATCCCTTTCGGGCTACCGAGTCATAGGCCAGATTAGCTAATAGATTTGTCTTCTTCTTCTTCTTCTTCCATTGTCTCTGGTTTTTTATCCAAGCCTTTGGCTGACAACTTGGATTCTGTTGTCTATGAGGGATTTGAAAAAGATCCGGTCAAGTATTCCAAGTATGAAGAGGCTATCTTTCGGGCGCTGTGTGATAGACCTGCCGAGACCACACAGTGAGTTCAACCTTAGTCATATGGTCGGATAATTTGGCTTAAAAACTATTCCTGTGAGGATTTTGCAGAGTACTTGCGGTATGTGGTGCGGGTAGAGGGCCTCTAGTGGAGGCTGCCCTACGGGCGGCTCGACGCGCTGACCGAGTGATCACTCTTACGGCCATAGAAAAAACCCGAATTCTTATCTCACGTGAGCGCTTTGACTGTGGGATGTACCCAACGATTTGCATGTAAATTTATGGATTTTTCATATATTGTTTAAGGTTACAAGAAAGGCTGAGAACGGAATGGGACCCGGAGGTCGTCCAATTGTGGTTTGGTGATATGCGTGATTACCATCCGGCCGACCCGATCGATATCATCATTTCTGAACTGTTGGGCTCTTTTGGAGACAATGAACTTAGTCCAGAATGTCTGGATGGAGTGATCCGGTGGCTTTCATGTACGTAATTACTTTAAGATGAATGAATGTGATCTGAACTGCTAGATTACGTTTACTCATACGGTTTTGGTTTTTTTTTTTTGTGAAAGCCGATGGAATATCAATTCCATCGGGGTATTGTTCTTTTGTTGCGCCGCTTGCGTCGAGTAAAATATATTCCAGAGTACTTGAACTGGGAAAATTGAAACTCCCTATGTAGTGATGATTCATTCTGCTGAGATCATCAGTGCACAAGGAGGTCCCGATGGGGAAATGGATAAAGTGCAAGAGACCTGGTCCTTTGCCCATCCTCGTACCGACCTGGTATTTTCTCATATTACAGGTGCGTCAAATTGATACAAATGTGGTTTTTTACTCGATAGGATTTAATGGATTTGACCAAACCTGATCATTAATCTGATGGGGTTTTAACTATGCCTTCATGCAGGCGTACCAATCACTAACTTCCACAATGCACGCTCGAGTCACTTGACTTTTCATATCCCTCAACCTAGTGTTTGTCATGGACTTGCAGCCTACTTTCGTGCAACTCTTTACGGAAACGTAACCATTGAGACTCACCCGGAATCTAGGATGTCTAGGGAAATGCTGTCATGGTTTCCCATGTTCTTTCCTCTTAAGGTGTGTGCACTTGGTTCTTTTTACAACCTAACACATGTGATTAAAAGTTCTATGCCTTTTTAACAACGATCGCCTTTTTTCAAAAAAAAAAAAAAAAAAACAGGAACCAATCTACTGTCCAAAGAATAGTGAATTAGATGTACACATCTGGAGACTAACAGATCAGGTGGGACGAATGTGTGGTACGAGTGGTCGGTGGAAGCGTTTGCCAACCACCGGTGCGACCGATCAAGCAGAATCCGAGACAGAAGATGAGCAAGATGAAATCGAGCGGGTCACCGCAGCCGCCGTCGTCGTCGGCCTCGTCATCGAAGAAGGCGAAGATACTGGGGACCACCGATCCGAGCCTGTTGGCGAGTGAGCTGGGTGAGCAGAATCAGGAGGAGATGGGCGGCGGTGATGATGATGGGTCGGTGGCGTTGATGGAGGAGGAGAAGGATAACTTGAGCGACGAGTTTGATCAGTCTCTTGATCTCCTCCACCTCGCTCGTATCAAAATTGCTGCTAGCGCTTTGCATAACGTCTTGGGTAAGGAATCCTCCGTCAAGTGGTAGTGTTCCCCTTTCATATCTCCCAAGCCATTTCCAGAGACAAGAACATTAGTATACAAGCAACGTTGTTGTCTTTCTTGTTGCTTGATTTTTAGTTATTTTGTTGACGTCTGTGTAATAGTTCGCTTAATACGCAAGTCGGTTGAATAATTCTTGGAATGTTTCGTCGTTGTATTCACTGGTGTCATATGATCCTTCTTGAGGACGGACGGCCACGCGGCCAGGGAGGTGTGCCGTTACGTTCAAATGGGAATTTGAATGTCCATGGAAGAGTATGACACCAGTCCGCAAGTCCCTTCCATGCCAACAATCGAAAAAAAAAAAAAAAAAACTCAAGACAAGATGCGATTGACCGCTCTCGTTGTTGCCGGCTGCATGGTTTGTGCGAGCTCTGCCTCGGCCTTGCTCGCCTCCCTCGGCTCCCTTGCAGGCCTCAGCCAGAGATGTCCGGCTGTAGGAACCAGGCCGGCGTCATCAATGTCGGAGCGCTCAACAGCAACAACTGCTGCCTCGGCGGCGGTGCCATGTCCTGTGGTATAACCAGGCCGGCTGGGTCAACGTCGGCCTCCTCTCTCCCGCCATCGTGCGCCAACAACAATGACAGCGCGTTCGACGGCCCCTTAGTCCTCCTCACTTCGCCCTTGGCGCCGTCCGCGTCTTTGCTAAGAATCATAATAAGCTCCTCGGTTCAAAATATAACACCAGCATCACTTTTTATCTTTCCCCTTTGCCCTCCGCACCATCCGTCATATCCCATCACTAAATTTATTTCTTTCCATTAGTTGATTCCCTATCTTATGATTCCGGCAAGGTTGACAACACCGCATAAGGACTCGCAGAGGCACGATGGTGACATAAGCAAGTATGTCACATCTTCTTGTCAGCCCTCTAGGCCCCTACAGGAGAATCAAGCAGAGTCTGACCATTCCCTGCAGAGCTTGGCCGTGAACCCGGGGCCTGTCAGTGTCCATGCGTCCTCTCCCAGCAATATTTCCCTGCTTGCTTTGACTGATGCGCTCTGCATGGACAATGTCCCGTGGCCCATCCTGTTTGTCTTGACGTTCCAGCCCCTATTTTCCGCATCTTCTTCTGTGTGCCTTTTTCTTCCCCCTTTTCTTTCTCCCCCATATGGACATAGATACATGCATTTTCTATATTCCTGTACCCATTCCGCTGTCATTGTCGCTGCCTCCCCCCCTTCAAGACAGACACGACAACATTCTCATAATATATCATTCCTGCCTCTTGTCTACCAACAATACTCAACCCGTAAATAATCAAGCAAGATTCTTTCTGGTTCTGTGCTCGGCACTCTCGGCTTATTTGCTTCACAAAAAAAAACATGCCAGAAAGTTCAGCACTGAAGGTGTTTTGAGGGGGATGCGCATATTGAGGAGAGCGTTTTTTATGGGGGAATTTTGTTTCCGACTTACCAATGAATAAGACTTCAACTGGCTCATTGCCCCCATGTCGGACCAAGCTTGCGGTGCGGGCACGTACGGCAAGACCGATGAGCAATTTGGTTTTACCCGAGCCAGGAGGACCGTCGATATGCAAAAGTTGTCTTCTAGATAGACCCGTCAGCGGTGGAAAGGATGGGAGGGAGTCGGAGCAATTCCTTTTCAGGGGGCGAGACCAGAGTTGGCAATCGATTTGTCTATGGCCGGTTGAGAATGGCTCAAATGTTTTCAGTGTGTTCAATAATTGGAGACCCGTTATCGCCGGCGGAACTGGTAATACCATCGTAAAAAGACCATCTCCAATGGGCGTCGTGAACTTGTTCTTCGTGGGGCCGTCGAGTTCTGGGGGGTGATTGCCAGTGACCAACTTGGCGAGCATCCCCCACGCTCCGAGAGTGGTCCGGCAATCTGCGACCTCATCGGATTCTCCCTCTATCCGCCCCGGAGGTCTGGCTTCGCGGGTTACCCGCTCCGAGCAATCACGTTGCAATTCTGATTCTTCTCCTCTTATCAGGAGCAGCATTGACTGTCACTAAAAACAGGCTTGAGGACTCTCAAGAAGCTCTGACGTCTTAACATTAATGCATATAATAGTTATGTTGCATTCGCAGTCGTGTCTTCTTTGCCTCCACCATTTTGCGTGTTTCCTTACTCTCCAACTTTTTTGTTTTGTTTGAGAGTGTGTGTGCTTGATTGGCAAGCAGACAATTCGAGGTTTTTTCGCGTCATGTTTTATTTCAAGGCTGAGTCTCATTCCATGTTAGGTCATCGGGGACCGATCGGCTTCCGGGGGCGCGGACGGGGACCCACACTGAGTCTTGACTGGGCAGTCTTCGCCCTTCGGAGTCTCTCACCCGAATCTCAACCTCACTCTCACCATCATCACCTTCTTCAGCCATCAACTTCGCTCATCAACCACTACCGAATAACAACCAGCCCCGATGAATAACTGTCAGTCCCACTCTCACTCCTCCTCACCTCTGCTCTCCTTCCCCCTCTTGTCTTCTCTCAAGATCCGACCCACCTCCTTTCTGCCCATTTTTATTACACTCTTTGTTGTTGACTGACAAGCTCAATCAATAATTTCTTTTAGCTGAAATCGACTCTTGGGTCTCTCATCTGGCCGACTGTAAACAGCTCTCCGAAGCTGATGTCAGGCGGCTATGTGAGAAGGTAAGACGTCATTTCTTATTATTCATCTATCTTCCCTCCCTAGATCACCAATACTTACTTGCCTCCTTTGTTGTTTTTTTTCGTGCCAGGCGAGAGAAATATTAATGGTATGCAGCTCTCTCTTAGCTTTTCTGCCGCACAGATACAACGTTTAAACTCTTCCCTAAACTATATTATCTCATTTCCCCTCGATCCATCCCTGCTGGTCGTGTCTAACCTTCGTTCTTACTGTGGCTCTTTCAGGAAGAGTCAAACGTTCAACCTGTTCGATGCCCCGTCACCGTTTGTGGTGATATACACGGTCAATTTGTCAGTCAACCTACCATTAGTACCCTGACGCTCCCTTGCCTCGCGCTGATGTTTTTTTTTTTTTACTTGACCTGATTTTGCCGTGACGGAAATTCCTATTGATTTTCAATCTTGAATTCCTCATCCGATCCTGGAAACCATCTTGGTGACCACAGCACGATCTCTCAGAACTTTTTCGAATCGGTGGTAACGCACCAGACACCAACTACTTGTTCATGGGAGACTACGTGGATCGAGGATACTATTCGGTAGAGACGGTGACCCTACTGGTCGCATTAAAAGTTCGTTATCGTGATCGAGTAACGATATTACGTGGGAACCATGAATCCAGACAGATCACTCAAGTATACGGCTTTTACGACGAGTGTCTCAGGAAGTATGGCAATGCAAATGTCTGGAAGTCCTTCACGGAGCTGTTTGATTATTTACCTCTGACAGCCCTGATCGATGAACAAGTAAGCCATCTGCCCAATGATCCGTTCACCCACCCGCCTCCACGCAACTCCACTGCCTGATCATTGCGATTCTCAATCAATCCCTGGATGTTCCATGTAACCTAACGTGTGGTTTGGCATTTCCGCCTCCCCTCTCTTTCGCTTAGATCTTTTGTCTACATGGAGGACTATCACCTTCGATTGATACGCTGGATCACATCCGATCCATCGACCGTATTCAAGAAGTTCCTCATGAGGGACCTATGTGCGATCTACTATGGTCAGATCCTGACGATAGATGCGGTTGGGGCATATCACCACGAGGTGCAGGCTACACCTTTGGCCAAGATATCTCGGATGCATTCAACCACAACAACGGTCTCACCCTAGTTGGTCAGTATTTTATTCCCGTCTTGAAATGTCTTGATCGTGTTGGACCGTGTTGGCATCTTGTTGCTAACGCCCTGGCATACATTATTGTTAGCTCGAGCCCATCAATTGGTAATGGAAGGGTACAACTGGTCCCATGAACGAAATGTGGTGACGATATTCTCGGCGCCTAATTACTGTTATCGATGTGGCAATCAGGCTGCGATTATGGAGATCGACGAGAATAACAAGTTCACATTGTATGTCTCTTGCTTTCCTTTTTTTTTTTTTTAGATCA
>SMGU01002478.1:0-15636 GCA_004348175.1 Puccinia novopanici | reverse complement strand
GAATTGAAATTCTGGATTTGATAACTCAATAATTGCACCATTTTTGGTTGTTTTATTGCACTTAGCAAGCCACAATTTTCCAAAAATGACCTTTGGCTGTCATTTTTCCAAAATGAACACCCTTCAAGTGCTGGAATCAAAATTCTAGATATGGAAAAATATTTCTCACATATGAATTTCAATTATGTCTTTTATACCTGATTAATTGGACCATTTTTGGTTGTCTTATTGCACTTAGCAAGCCACAAATTTCCAAAAATGGCTCTTTTGTGCCCATTTTTCTAAAATGAACACCCTGAAAGTTCTGACCTAGTTAATTGGACAATTTTAGGTTGTTTTATTGCACTTAGTGAGCCATAATTTTCCAAAAATGGCCTTTTTGTGCCATTTTTTTCACAATGAATTGAAATATTATTGAATATTAATCAGGAGTATGGTGTTTTAAAATTTTTAAATACATTTGAATCTCATAGAAAAATACGCAACTGCAATATGAGCAGCAGCTATACTATGATGTCAAACTGCTATCCATGCATGTAAAGTACATTATATTTGTAGTGAGCACTTTAAGGGTGTTCATTTTGCAAACACATTGCACAACAAGGCCTTTTTTGGTGTATTGTGGCTTGCTAAGTGCAATAAAACAACCCAGAATGGTCCAATTGATTAGGTCTAACATCCAGAATTATAGTTTCTATGTTGAAAATTTTTCTCAAGATCTAGATTTTTGATTCCAGCACGTGAAGGGTGTCCATTTTGGAAAAAATGGCACAAGAGTATCTTTTTTGGTTTTTATAAATGAATGCATCACGATGAAAAAAGTGAGGGAAATACACCTCATGTCAGGTGACTTGAAGATAACTCCAAAAGAAATTCAGGCCATACTTTCAGTAGAAAGTGATTCAGCTCTCTGATGAGGACAAAGGGGCCATTGCTGTCATTGTGGAGTGTCACAACAGTAATAATGGAATTTCAATGGTAGTTACTGAATGCCACCTGACATGTGTTCCCCTCACTTTTGGCATGGTGCATGTGTATGGTCTTCTTCTTTCCATATGATTTGAGAAGCAGTTATGGAAGGCTGCTCTCCTGGTCTTCATGATTCTATTTATCACTTCTTGTAAAGCTCTGCTAGAGGTATATTTCATTCTATTGTCTTCATTTATTTCTCTTCTGATTTTCTCTTAAGAAGAAAAAGAAGAAGATTCGAAGACCAATGGAAGAGAAGATTTTATGCTCTTAGCAAATAAATATTTAGCAATAATGTTATTTTTGAGCCATTTATTCAAAAATGAACATCCTTCAAGTGCTGGAATCTAAATTCTAAATCTTGAAAAATATTTTACACATATGAATTGATAGTCTGGATTCTAGACCAAATTAATTCAACCATTTTTTTTTGTTGCACTTAGCAAACAACACCATACAAAAAAATGGCCTTTTGGTGCCATTTTGTCCAAAAAGAACACCTTTAACGTGCTGGAATCAAAAATCTAGATCTTGAAAATGATTTCCAATTTATAAATTCTAAGTCTGGAATTTAGAACTACTTAATTGTGCCATTCTTGGATGTTTTATTGCACTTAGCAAGCCACAATTTACAAAAAATGACCTTTTTGTGTTGTTTTTGCCAAAATCAACACCTTTACACTGCTGGAATCAAAATTCTGAATGTTGAATAAGATTTTCCACACATATATTTTGATCCGGTATTGCAGACCTAATTAATTGGAGAATTTTTGGTTGTTTTATTGCATTTAGCAAGCCACAATTTAGCATAAATGTCCTTTTTGGGCCATTTTTTACAAATTGAACACCCTTAAAGTGCTAGGATCAAAAATCTAGATCTTCAAAAAGATTTCTCATATATAAATTCAAAATGTTGATTTCAGACCTAATTAATTGGAACTTCTTGGTTTTTTTATAGCACTCAGCAAGACACAATTTCCCAAAAAGGGCCTTTTAGTCTTGTTTTTGCCAAAATTAACACCCTTACACTGCTGGAATCAAAATTATAGATGTTGAATAAGATTTCCCACACATAAATCACAATTATTTATTTTAGACCTAACTAATTGGACCAGTTTTAGTTGTGTTGTTGCAATTAGCCAGCCACAATTGACAAACAATGCCCTTTTTGTGTGTTTTTTTTGCCAAAATTAACACTGTTGAACTGCTGGAATCATAATTATAGACTTTGAAACAGATTTCCCATAAATAAATAGTAATTATTTATTTATTTAACTAATTAATTGGACCAGCTTTGGCTGTGTTATCGCACTTAGCAAGTCACAATTTACCATAAATGGCCTTTTTCTGATGTTTTTGCCAAGATTAATGCCCTTACATTTCTGAAATCTAAATTCTAAATTTTGAATTGTATTTTACACACATAAATATGAATTATTGATTTTAGATCTAATCAGTTTGACCATTTGTGGTTGTTTTATTGCACTTTGTGAGCCACAATTTACCAAAAATGCCCTTTTTGTGCCATTTTATTCTGTAATGGAACACTTAAACTTCTGGAATCAAAATTCTAGATGATGAATAAGATTTTCAATATATAAATATTAATTCTGGATTTTAGACCTAATTAATTTGACTATTTTTGGTTATTTTATTGCACTTAGCGAGCCACAATTTACCAAATGGCCTGTTTGTGCCATTGTTTTCCAATATGAACACACTTCAACTGCTGGAATCAAAATTATAAATGTTGAATAAATTTTTTTGCATATAAATATTCATTCTGTATTTTAGACTCTATTAATTGGAGGATTTCTGGTAGTTTTGTTGAACTCAGCGAGCAACACTATACCAAAAATGGCCTTTTGGTGACATTTTGTCAAAAATTAACACCTTTAACATGCTGGAATCGAAAATCTAGATCCTGAAAGATATTTCCCATATATAAATTCTAAGTCTGGAATTTAGACCTAATTAATTGAAACATTTCTGGTTGTTTTATTGCAATGGGTGAGCCACAATCTACCAAAAATGGCCTTTTTGTTATGTTTTTGCCATAATTAACACTGTTACACTGCTGTAATCAAAAATTATGATGTTGAAAGTAATTCTTCATTTAGAAATATAAATTCGGGATTTTAGATATAACTAATTGGACCATTTTTGACTGGTTTATTGCACTTAACAAACCAAAATTTGCTCTAAATGGCCTTTTGGTGTTGTTTTTGCCAAAATTAACACATTTACACTGCTGTGATAAAAAAAAGGATGTTTAAAATGATTTTATATATTTCAATATTAATTCTGGATTTTAGAAATAATTAATTGGACCATCTATGGCTGCGTTATTACACTGAGCAAGGCAAAATTTACCAAAAACAATCTTTTTGTGTTGTTTTTGCCAAATTAACACCCTGACACTGTTGGAATCCAAATTCTAGATTTAGAATAAGAATTTCCACACATAAATGTTAATTCTGGATTCAAGACCTACTTAATGGGACAATTTTTGGTTGTTTTATTGCACTTAGCAAGCCACAATTTTCCAAAAATGTCCTTTTTGTGCCATTTTTTTCCAAAATGAACACACTTAAACTACTGGAATCAAGATTCCAAATTTTAAATAAGATTTACCATATATAAATATTAATTGAGGATTTCAGAAATAATTGATCGGACCATTTTGGGTTGTTTTATTGCACATAGCAAGCCACAATTTCCCAAAAATAGCCTTTTTAAATGAACACTCTTAAATTGCTGGGATGAAAATTCTGGATTTTGAAAAAGATTTTCATAATATAAATCTGACTTATTTTATTTATATCTAACTAATTCGACCCTTTTTTACTGTTTTATTGCACTTTGAAAGCCACAATCTACCAAAAATGACCTTTTTGTGCTGTTTTTGCAAAAATTAACACCCTTGAACTTCTGGAATATCAAATATGAAGGTTCAAAAATATTTTTCATGTGAAAATTTCAATTCTAGAATTTAGATCTTTTTAATTGGACCATTTTTGGTTGTTCTATTGCTCTTAGAAAGCCACAATTTACCAAGATTGTGTTTTTGTGTTTTTTTAAAATTAAAATCCTTTCACTTCTGGAATTGTAAATATTAATTTTGAAAAAAAATTCCTATACATCAATCTGGATTTTGGATTTTAAATCTAGTTTATTGTTTTTTCATTTTTTCATTTTTTCATTTTTTCATTTTTTCATTTTTTCATTTTTTCATTTTTTCATTTTTTCATTTTTTCATTTTTTCATTTTTTAATTAATTATTTATTAATTTTTTTTTTGTGTTTTATTTTTTTTTCTCTCTTTGTTCTTAATATTTACTCAATATCCCTCATTTTCCTCATTTTTTACAAGATATTCCCTATGGGAAATCTTGTAAACAGGTTAGTGTAATTTAATTTAATTTTTTTTTGTAGCTGTAGTGTAGTAAAAAAACTTAGATCTGTGGTCAAAATTGGTTCTATTAGTATATCTTGAGTCATAATTTGAGCTTCCTGAGGTGAGGTGTGGTCCACAGGGCTCAATTGGCATCATTGTTCTGCCTGGATCTAATTGGACCCATTGGATCACATTTGACCTCCAGACAAACCAAAATTTTAGTCCTGCTATACCATATGAGGATAAAAACCTTGAATATTAACACCAACCATGAATAAATG
The DNA here is from genome assembly GCA_004348175.1 of Puccinia novopanici. NCBI lineage: Eukaryota > Fungi > Basidiomycota > Pucciniomycetes > Pucciniales > Pucciniaceae > Puccinia > Puccinia novopanici. The sequence goes on along the minus strand of SMGU01002478.1, from coordinate 10,990 downwards.
TGTCAACACATCAATTGTTCAATTTTCTAACAGTCCATTTCATCAATTTTCATATATAAGACTCTTTCATCAATCACCATCCATGAATTGCTTAATTTTTTTCTTCTAAATTTGCCTTTTATCTTGTTTGACTGTAACATTGTTCCTGGTATGATGACTCTGATGATGAACTGACAATCTTGTGTGGATATTCTTCCGGGGACACACAGATTCATTTTAGTCATTATGAGAGGAATGAGGAAACAGATCAATTAAAATAAAAGTTGAAAGCCTTTGTACCACACAATTAAACATCATTCATTGGTCAATTGTTAAATCTTTTCTTCTGAATTCATCTTTTATCTTGTTTGACTGTAACATTTTTCCTGTTATGATGACTCTGATGATGAACTGACAATCTTGGGCGGATATTCTCCTGGGGACATATGGATTCATTGTTCATTGTAGTCATTATAAGAGTAATGAGGAAACATATTAATAAAAATAAAAGTTGAAGAAAGCAAGAAATTGATGGCTTGATCCAAAAGATTGTATCCCAGATGATATGGTAATTCCATTCAATAAATCCATTAGCCTTTAATACACTGTAGCATATCCTAGCATGTGTAGTGCACCTTACTATGGTGTAGCATGTTTAGTGCACCATAGTGTAGCTTAGTGTATATAGTGCACCATAGCATAGCATAGTGTGTTTAGTGCACTGTAGCATAGCATAGCATGTGTAGTGTAGCATGGCGTAGCTCCCCAGGGAGCTACGCTATGCTAGCTGTTAGCTATGAGTTATGCTGTAAGACTAAAAAGTTCTTGTTAGAAACTTTTGCTGAATTGAGAAAGGTATGGTGGAGTTGCAAGCTCTGCCTTTCTATGCTATCAGAAAACAAGACCACCAAGGTATGCTTGGCAGCTTTTATTAACGTGATAGAGGATGTGTTCAAGATGAGCTGTTTGATTGACGAAATATGTTGAAGTTGGTGTTATGGAATAGTTTCAGGGTTCAGGGTGATGGTTGGATTCTTCAATATTGGCCTTTGTGAAGTTTGCTGAGAGTGGGGATTGAACCAAGGACATTGTTATTTGGCAGGGGTGAGTGAGGATGAAGAATGTAGAGATGGATGAAGATGAAATGTGGTGAGAAAGGGGGATGGAAAGGAAGATGGAGAAGATGCTTTGAACAGGAATTGAACTCAGGTCCTTTGGGTTGGGTTATAAAATATAAGAAAGACTAGGTGGAGTATATGGCAAAATAGCCTAGTTGGGCAAGGCCACTGTTGAGGAAGTTGTGCTCAGGTGGAATTGAACCAAGGGCCTTTTATAAAAGATGAAGCTGATATATATATATATGTGTTTTGCAGTGAGGTAAGGTAGTATATAAGGGTTGATAAGAGTTGATAAGGGTAAGATATTCAGGATACTAAAGGGAGAATGATTGGTTGACCAATGCCCAGTGAGTGATGGGATGATGGGATGGTCTCCAGATACAAATGGCAGGCAGAAGGCCTCCTTATATAGTAAAATATGAGTGATTTTAGCTGCACAGCCTTAACATAGCCCTAGCACAGCTTTACACAGCATCAGCACAGCCCTACACATCTTTGACACAGCCCTACACAGCGTTGAGGGAATATTGCTGTACAAAGGTCATGCAGTCCTTTGATATGCAAACAGAATGAAAGGAATTCAATATGAAATAAAACGGTCAAGTTGTGGTTTGGAATGTTTAAAAGGAACTCCATATACATATGCATAAAGTATGCAACATTGGTGATAATGAATAAATAATACCCCCAACAATTGACCATGACTTGCGGATCCATGTATCTTCTAAACCAGTAGAGTTATGAGGGTGGTTCCAGTGGGTTACTAGGGTTTATTTTGTCCATAAATTCCATTTTTAAGGTTGTTTTGACCATATCTTGAGTGGTTATATGATAAAGGTAGAAATTTTTAATTTTTCCATCCAGAAATACAGGAAAACAGACCACAACACTACAGATTCTTCCAAATCCTGTTAGCAGAAGAAAAGCCATGCTAACTGTTAGTGGAGCAAAAGAAAAAAACAAAAAAAACTAATGCTACAGAAAGATTTCAAAAAAAAAAAAAAAAAAACAGCTACACTAACAATTAGTGTAGCTGAATAAAATTACAACTAACGCTACACAAATTTGGCAGAAAAAAAAGCGCTATGCTAACGGTTATTAGCCATGTAGCATAGCGGCCCACTGCTGATGATGCTTGCTCTCTTACTTTTTATTGACATATAACTTCTCAGATTGTATAAACTGTTTTCTTTGGTGTGGAAAAGTGTGTGAACTCAAGTGCATAGATCAGAGTGCAGGACATAAGTCACACATAACTATTTTCCATCAAGCAGCTTAATCAACAATCTTGACCTTTGAATATCTTGACCATTTTTGCCTTCAGCTGAGATAGTCCACATTCTAGTACAGTTTTGACAAATTTCCCTTTCTTTAGACAAGGATGTAAACTGCATTGATCCCAAAATAAATCCAAAGTGGGTCAAGGGATTTCTCCTCAAATTGTGCATGGTTGATACTGCTGTATAAAAAAAATTAATGTGATGATGTGTGGAGTGTTTTGGATGCTCTTCTACAGACATATCTCAAATTGTTACCTCATGAAAATGTGTGAAAATGGGTATATACTATTAATGCTGTAATAGTGTATGTTTATTTTATAACTGAAATGAGGCTGAAAGCTTGCAGAAAGACACCTCAAGGAAAATGACCTATGAAGGCGTATGATAAGAAAATGAAGAGCATCTTAAAGATGAATAATCAGGCACAGGAAATACACAGGAACTTGAATAGAAGACAAAAAAATTCTGTTGCCTTTGCAAGAAGAGTTACAGTTTAAGGAAACTTATCAAGTGATTTGAAATAATAACATCAAATTGGTCTAGTACAGCCTAGATCCCATGATATATGCCTAACCCAATCCATTGTACACACTAAATGAGTGATGTGTTGATTTATCTTGAATCTCAAGATTAATTTGTATGATGAAAGGATTTTTTAATATCTTCTATTCTGAAAGCATGAGGAAAACTAGAGTATAGCAAGTGAACTACATCAGGCCTGCAAAATTTCACTAGATACAAGCATCCATGATTTTTTCTGAATAAAAAAAAGTGAAATGAAAGTGAAAAGAGTGTCAGTAGAGAATATGGTGCAGATGGGGTATATTACAAGTTGTCCAGGTAAGGGGTAGAAGATGGTTTGAATCAACCAGCTGGCATGTCTTTGCCCTTGCAGGATCATGCGGGATAAATTTCAAGAACGGCTTAAGATATGGGTTTGTCAGCTCCTGGAAGTGATGAGTGTAGGCCAATGTATTCTGTAGATGAAGCCTGGAAAGTTGATAAATCTTCGAAGCAACCTGGTGCCGGTTGCAGGTTCGTCCCGTCCGTCTTCCGTATCCGAAACCACCCGGGTGTTCTCCCGGGCAGTAGTATTGTCTTGGACCCGCGGCGAAAAAAAAAAAAAAAAAATCACGTCGACTGATGAGATGAAGCGAACAACAACAACAACACTACGAACACTCAGCAAACAGCCAAACAACATCCTCTCCCCATTCTCAACAACCAGCACTCAACAGCAGCAATTTGGCAAGCAACGGCTCGAGCAGCAACATCAGCAGCAATATCAACAACAGCAACACCAGCAAAAGCAATCTTATCAGCAGCAGTATCAACACCAGGGGTACCAGCATCATCAGCAGGGATATCAGCAGGGATATCAAAACTACCATCAGGGCTATCAGCATCCTCCTCAATATAACAATCGAAATCCCCATCAGCATCAACAGTCTCATCCACACCACCAACAACCCAATATCATCAGCACTTTCGACCTGCGGAAAACTACGCACCCACTACGAGTAGGTCCCAGGAAACCAGCAAGACATTTAACAAGTTCCAATCCTCCAACCCATCTACGAATGCTCCGCAGCAGTACAGTGGAAATGTGAAAAACCAACAGCTTCTCAAGAAGCAGAAGGATGAGGAAAAAAAGCTGCGTCGCATCGGCATCCTGCCTTCCCACATCAAGCCCAAGTCCAAACCCACCCAGGTGGTCATCAGCAAACTCGCACAGGAAAAAAACTTCGCAAGCTTCAGGAGGCGCCCAACCCCCAAATCAGAACACCGCATCTCATCAAACCCAGCCCAAAGCCACAAAATCTAAACGAGAGTTGGCCGTCCCTTCTGCCATCACTGTCTCCCAATTAGCCCAACTCACTCACCAGAAACTATGTATGTTTTATACATCTCGTATGCCGAATCATAACTTGACTGACTTTTTTTTTTTTTTGATGATATTTTAAGATAGATTACAATCATTGATGCAGTCCGCAGGATTACTGGATACGAGGCCGGATCGGATCTTGAGCACCGATGATACGGCTTATCTAGTCCTAGAATCGGGGTTCGAGCCGATCGTGAATGACACGTTAGCCTATGATATATACCCAGACCCGGCCAAGGCCGATCGCTCGCAGCTCCCATTGCGGCCTCCCGTGGTCTGCATTATGGGACATGTGGATCATGGGAAGACGACGCTTCTAGATTCGCTACGGAAGTCGGCAGTGGCGGCGAGCGAGGCAGGCGGGATCACCCAGCACATCGGTGCGTTTGAAGTCGCCCTGCAAGACCTCATGGGTGATGCATCACCGACCGGCGAGGGTCCCCAGACGATCACTTTCCTCGACACGCCTGGCCATGCGGCCTTTAGCGCGATGCGAAGCAGGGGCGCGATGACAACCGATGTGGCTGTCCTCGTCGTTGCGGCGGACGATGGGGTCAAGCCGCAGACGAAAGAGGTCATTGAGCTCGTCCGCCAAACTGACGTGGGCGTGGTCGTTGCGATTACCAAGTGCGATAAGCCCGGGATCGACCTGCACCGCACCAGGTCGAGCATCTACGATGCCGGAATCGAGGTGGAGGGTCTGGGCGGGGAGGTCCCCTGTGTGGAGGTTTCGGCTGTCACCGGGAAAGGCCTGGCCGAGCTCGCGGAGACGATCCTGGCGGTCGCTGAGGTCCGTGATCTGCGGGCGGAGCAGGAAGGGGTCCGATTCGAAGGCAGGGTGATCGAGTCAGATGTGGAGCGTGGACACGGGAACGTGGCCTCCGTGATCACCTTACGGGGGAATCTGCACGTTGGTCTGGACATTATTGCCGGCCGGTCCTACGGGCGGGTCCGCCAGCTGATCTCGGTTTCCGGAGAGCCGGTCTCGCAGGTTTCGCCAGGTCGGCCGGTGCGGGTGACCGGATGGAAGAACCTTCCGGAGGCGGGCAGCCTTGTCCTGGGAGTCGAGTCGGAGGAGCAAGCCAAGCGGGCGTACGAAAACCGGGTCCGACGGTACGAGGAGCTAGGGATGGCGGAGCAGATCGAGCTGGTGAATGAGAAGCGTGCGCAGGCGAGAGAGGCCTTTGAGACGGGCAAGGCCGAAGTGGAGGGGATGACCCGACGGGAAAGACTGGCGCACGTCCGGGAGCGCAACCAGCAGGCCTCAGCCCAGGCCAAGGCGGACTCGCGCAGCGAGGAAGACTCCCCGACTGTCTCAACGTGGTGCTCAAGGCGGACTTCACGGGGACGGTGGAGGCGGTACGGACGGCCATCGAAGGCCTCGGGAACGCCGACGTCAAGGTCAAGATCGTCAGTAGCGGCGTCGGCAACATCACCGAGAGCGACGCCCGGATGGCCATCGCCTCCGGCGCGACGCTCGTCGGCTTTAACGTCAAGATCGATCCCATGGCCTTCGGCCCCATCGAGACCCACAAAGTCCCATACACAATTGAATCTATCATCTACCGTCTCGTGGATCGAATCACGAATGACCTCATCCAACTCCTCCCTAAACGATTCAAGGAACGCGCAATCGGCGAAGCTAAAATCTTGCAGATCTTTGAGGTTAACTCGTCCTCCAAATCCTCCCTTCTTCTTCCCCTAAAATCAAATCTAAGGTCGCTGGCTGTAAGGTCACTAACGGCGAAATCAAGAAGACTTGTTCGGTTAAAATCCTGCGCAATAAGGAAGTGATTTGGAAAGGTAAGCTCTTCTTCTCTATTTTTCTCACATGCTCTTGATGACGATGTTTGACCCTTGTTTCCTATGCATGTGCACACAGGGGATATTAAAGATCTGAAGCAAGGCAAGAAAGAGACGAATGGAGTTCAGAAAGGCCAAGAGTTTGGCATTTCGTTCAAAGAAGCCATCCCCAGCAGCAACGACCAAAAGCTGGTGGCAGAAGGTAACAGTAGTAGTAGTAGTGATGAGAAGAGTGCCTCGATGATGATGGCGGGGAATAATGGGGCGGGACAGCCGTTCGATCAGTTCCTCGTCAACGACGAAATCGTCGCGCTCGACCTGGTGCCTATCGAAAGGACTCTGAATGACGGCTTGTGATGCTGTTGATCATTCCTCCTCTTATACTTCTGTTTTGGGATGTAGTCTTTTGTGTCTTCTTGTCGTGAAAAGCGTCTTCTCTTTTCTGCCCCACTTTTACGTTGGTGTGGTTGGTCATTCTTGGATTATTTTCCATGTGGCTCATTAGTGTCGATATCACACATTGAACTGTTCTCAGTACGCTGTAATGGCACAACCGGGGGATAGGCCAGTGTTGCACGACAAACTGACTCAGGCGAGTTGAGCGCACTGACCACCGCGGGAGAGTCTGCGCCGAGAACGCGAGGTCCTGGGTTCGAACCTGGCCTCCCGCAAGGGTCGCTGGGCAGCCTGGCGAAGACGGCCCGCGGCCCTCGAGCTTCGCGGCTCGTGCGGCCCGGCCCTCATTCGAGGGTCGCATGGTATGGAGGCAACTCAGCATCCATGGCGCGTCGGCCTCGCTCGTTCTCTTCGGCCGGTCCGCTTCCCCGCTCAGTCTGCGTTCCTATGTGCAAGCCGCTCAGTCGCCTCAGTACCTGGCCTAAACCCCAACTTCCTTTTGCCTTTTTCTTTTGGCTCTCTTCCTTATGTTGTTTGGTTTCGTGTACAACTAAAAGTCCTTGGGATATATTGTGAGAGTAACAAGCACAGGAAGACTTCCTCTTGGACCCAATTCTGTGAAGACTGGTGGTGCTTGTCTGTCGTTGATTTTTGGCACCCAACAATGCTTGCCAGTGTGCCTTACAAGGCCCAGATTGAAGGCCTCCTGGGTGCCACTCATCAGGTCATCTGTCAGTGGGGACTACACATTCCCCCTTTTTCATTTGAGTCTCACACACACACTGTGGAGGAGATTAACATTCATGAAAAAAAGCTATGGCACCCCCAACAAAGGGAGGGATATTCAGCATAGCCTCTCAGATCAATTAGAAAAGTGAGCTGGAAACTGTTGATGGTGTGGGTTAGAAAATTACATTCTCCAATTTACATTGATTTTTTTATTGGGGGGGGGATAGAAATGAGCTTTGATATTAAACCCTTTCAAGTGCTGGAGAGAATTTTCTAATGATCAAGAGATAGTAAATTTGATCAGCTGTGTCACTTAAAAAGTTCCGCTTGAAACTGATGACAAATATGAATTTGTCTTTGGTTTAAAAACAAAGAAGCCCTGTGGAGCTGATGGGGCCAACTCCAAGCATTCAGAGCTGCAAAAACGTTCAGAGCTGCAAAAAACGTTCAGAGCTGCAAAAAACAGGTGTGAGGAATTATCTGTAATGACACTCAAAAATTCAATAAAAACCCAGTGTGGCCACCAAAAACTGGATATGCCCTTTTTTGATTGAACATTGCTGGGGCGCAGTGGGAGGTGGCAGAAGGTGACAGACCCATGGTTGTGAGTGTAGGTCATGACACTGTACATGGACTTACTATAGAAATGGTGGAGGAAGGCAACAGGGAAGAAACTCTATTTCCCACGCGGATGTACCCTGAAGCACCTTCCTACCACAGCACAATTCTCCCCACTTGAACATATTCTCAAAGCAACCCACCCACCCAAAAAGCCTTAGTGAAGACCACAATTGTATCAAGGTCTAAACTCTCTTGGCTCTTCACCAAGAGGCACGTCTTACAAATCAACAGCCAGTGCAATGGAGACTCGGGGGATGCAAGAGTTTCCTTGTGTACCCCTAGCAGGGAGCCCCATAAAGGAATGTCTCTTCATCCCTGCTGACTCAATCCTTGCTCATCTCTCAAAATAATCCTGATTGATACTCTGATACTCCCTTTTCAAAAATATCTTCCTCCTCCTACAGTACACTGCTTTTCTTTCTTGATGTTTGTGTCTTCTCTATTTCTCTGATTTATTTCTCTTTTGTCACTCATAGTGGTTATTTGATCTCTAAATCACGTCTCCTCTTTTCTTTATAATCTTATTTTTTTTTTGTTTCATAGACTGCTCAACATCCTCAAAATCATCTTGTTGCCTATCCTAGTCCATTTACCTATAGTATATCTCCAGCTGCTGTGGTACGCTCTTTATTTGCTTGTTCTCATTTTTTCTTACTTTGTTTCCTGATTGATGTTGACTTCCTTTTCATTTTAGTTTGGTTCAGTTTTTAAGCAATCTCTTTTTAATCTAATAGAAGCCTTTTAAGAGCCTCCAAATTGTTAAATCAATAAAATCATCTATCTCTGCATCCTCAAGAAAAACCACAATCAAAAATAAATCATATATGAGTTGTTGGCATATGCTGTAGCAGTTCATGAGGAAAATGTGGTGAGGGGATGGGGCCAGATGATGAGAGTATGCAGAATAGGGGCAGTTATGAGTATGAAAAGATTCTGTAAGACTGTTTGAATTTGTGAAACAGGCCCAAGATTTCCAATGGTTGTATTTTTCAGCTTAAAAGTGAGGTGTGCAGTGGTTGTAATTTTTTTCAAATGAAATCATATCATGAACTCCCCTATTGGAAGGATGTGCTTTCACCTAAAAACAATAAAAAAAATTGAACCATTTGAGCTTGAATAAGGTCATCTCCACTGCCGGAGGTATGGCCATGAGCTAAATGTCCAAGTGTGGCAACTGCACTGCATGTTTAGCTCCCCAGGGCCGGGTTGAAATCCACTGCAGGGAGTTAGAATTAGTGCCCTCCAGTGTCCCTGACTATTGTTCCATGGTCAGAGATAATTGAGATGACAAGGGCTGTGTGAAGTCAATACTGGGGGATGTGTGAAAGGGTGTCTGCCTACCACCAAAATGGTGTGTGAGGAAGGACCTGGGGAGCTATAGTGTTGCTAACTTTAGCTACACAATAGCTCCCCAGAGGCCAGGAGGTACTTGACCTCATGGTCTAACACCCATGGTGGTGTTGCTAAAGGGGCTGTGGGGAGCTAAATCCAGGTTTAGCTCCTGGGTTTATCTCCCATGGTGAAGATTCACTAATGATAGAGTAACCAATTGATTGTATACCCCCACTACCTAGCTCTCTTTTTCTGCATCTTCGTTTAATCTGGAGTCATCAGCAGCTTGGCCAATTAATTTTACTTTGCAAGTTTTTTTTATTGACCGATCTGAAGGACTTCCGTGCCGCCTGCTCGTACATCAGGGTGACGGAACTAGGGCCTAGAGCCTTTCATTTTCGCCCGGGTCCTCTTCTTCAACTAGGAGAGACGGTCTGCGGCGACGCGCTGCATTTTATGACAGTTCGGAAGGGAGAATGATTGAAATAGGCATCCGATCGACCGACATGAAAGCAAGTCGGACGACACTCAGGATCTCTTAGCTCCCGAGCAGTGGAAAATGGGCAGAATGATGGCTCAAAGTTACTCGCATGTAAACATGGTTAAAATTGCAGCCAAATAATTAAAGCAGATAGTAGGGCAGGAGATAAGAGCAAAGCGGCACATATAAAGGGAGGAAACGGAAAACAATCAAGATGTCCGTGCATGTGATGAGGAGATGGGAATGATGCAGTCGTATCAACAAGAATTTTCAAGAATCATAATGGGCCGTAAGTAAAAACAGGAAGGTGCGATGTGTCCAGAGGATGAGGCAAGGATTATGGAGTTCTCAATAAGGCGCAGGCACGCTGCAAGGATTCCTGGATGGGTCGAAGCGGCCCGAAAAATCTGGGGGAAAACAGAAACTTCCGTTAATCAGCGCGTAAATACACGAGCATTGAGACTTCTGCAGACTTACCCCCACTAACGGCCAGAGGACGCATGAGCTTAATATCCAACGGTTCCGCTTGCATAACCGCTGTCATGATCGTAGTACTGGCTGTTCTGGTACTGGGTGGCGCCACCGTAAGGGCCGACGCCTTGATTGTAGTAAGTCGAGCTACCAGAATTGGTGTTGTCGTAGCCGGACGAAAAGGTTTGTCCCCGAACGCCGGGAGGAAAGCTCGCTTGCTGAGGGAGGTTTCCGGCTTGGCCGCCTCCTTGCCGTAGATCACTGTGGACCGGAGTTGTGGTCGTAGCCTTGATTGCTGTAGCCGGAGTTGTAGTTGTAACCTAGACCAGAAACGACTCAGCTCCTTGGTTTGAGTACTGGCTAGTGTTGTCGTAAGAAGATTGTTGGTAGGAGGGGACGAAGGGTTGAACAGAGGCGTCCAGCCGAGTAGTTGGCAAAGGCCAAGCATAGTGATAGGGCAAGAACAAACTGCATTTTGAAAGCTTTCGATGAGCTTTTGAGTGAGATTGAGTGAGATTGGCTAATTGGTTTATGACTGGAATATGGGTTGGCAGTCAGGGGAGATCGCTGGGAGGATGGGGAATAGCTGCTTACCCATTCCTGCGCTCTATTTATATTCCTGAGGACTCCAGAAGGACTAGAGCTGAGAGAAGCTTCCGCCGGCAGGGGGGGCTGCTCTCCCTATTGCGGTGACCCGGATTCAACTGCTTGTCACAAGTCATCCCCATCCCAGGTGGATTGCATTGCTTGTAAAGTTGAATTCCTGGAGGCAGTTTCCAATTCCCCCATACGAGCTCACACTTTTGACTTTGCATGGAGCAACACAGCTGTTGACACTCGGCCACCGCCTCTGTCAGCGGGCGTCTCGTTTGTGACGGCCGGCTGAAAAGAAACA
>SMGU01002477.1:0-19428 GCA_004348175.1 Puccinia novopanici | reverse complement strand
GGGGATCCATCCCGAGTGGATGTGGAACCATCTTAATGAAGGGTCGTCAACTGGACCCGCATCCAAGATCCTAAACCTTCGGCCATCTCGATCGGCCTGAAACGACTCGGCTTCCGTCTGGTCGGCGCCTTTGTCAAGTTTTCTCTTTCTCTCCCGCCGGCCCCGAGTTGATCGAAAAAGTTGGCCAGAATATCTTGCTGGGATTCAATGACCCTGGTTAGCTATGGATTTCTTTTCTTCATGTCCCACCTCTCTTTCTCTCTCTCTCACTCTCTCAAATTAATTTTTACTCCTTGTTATCTGCGTAGATGAATGTGTCAGGGGTCTCGCGCCTTTCATTGTGGGTCTATGTGCGGAGAAAAATGGTGAAAGTCCCAAGCCGTCTACGTGGAACTAATCAAAAGTAAGTCTTGCTATCCTCCTGATTTATTTTTGTGGGGTATTGATTGTGACTGATTGTGTGGGCTTTAGCTTCAATGGACCTGTTGTCTCCGGCTTGCATGTCGGCTCGCGTCCCATCGGATCTCGCACCGGCTCGCGTTTTGAGGCCACTCAACTTGCCCGAGAATTGTGTTCAGCCTGTAAGAAACTTTGACAAAAATTCACTGCAGTTTGTCATCTTACTCTTAACTGAAGAGAAAAATATGTTTTTTTTGTTAGTGGCTAAGATCATCAGGAATCCTGAAGGACTGGTGATCGATGTGGATAAGATTTTACCTCAGTGGATCGACGCTTTACCGATCGAGGTTGATGTGGAAGAAGTAGAGCCGAGTTACGGTTATTATTGGAGCTGATAGCTCGGTGAGTAGATGGAGCCCCCTCCTGGATAAGCTTGTGTAGACTATATAGGGTATTAATCAAAGGATCTGTGGGGGATGAATTATTCCAGAGGACATGAATTGGTAGATCCGACGAAGAACTCGGTGACAAGGATCGAGCAAGTGATCAAGCCCTACTTTCGGCCATCATGAACGACTCGATCACCATGGAGTCGCGCAACTCGTTATCCGTCGCGCTGAGAGCGTATCTCTCACAACTACCCCCGAACTGGTCCAGCTTAAGAATCAGGCCAACTCCCGGCCAACTCGGTCTGGAATCGCTTGGACGAATTCTTGGTTGCGAGCGATCCTTCTTGAGATGCTCCTTCCCTGTAGTCTTTCTCTTGGCCACTTTTCCTTTGGTCTTGTTCGTTCGTTTTTTTTTTTGTGGATTGGGATCGCAGATCTTTTGGTCCGTCTTTTTTTGTGAATTGTTTTGCGATGATGTCTGTGAATCTCGCTTGAACGACACTCAAATGCTACGAATTATTATGCGTCAAGGCTGAATGGTTCATGTGCATGCATGCATGCCGGTCGGTTTGTGGGAAAAACTTGAGCCTTTCAGAGTAATTCATTCAAGTTTTTTCAGCGTGAATGAAGGAAGCAGAAGGAAGCCGACAGACGAGTGTAGACCAAGGGGCTGTTTTTTGTGTTCAAGTGTGGGGTTGTATCGCTCATGAAGTTCTGGACTCTGACTGGATGTTGGCGAGCCCTTGAAAATTTCCATGGTGATATAAATATTTACATATCATGTGCATATATTTCCGAGGTTGGAGTTTGGAGCTTTCAGATTTTTTCCCACTAGACCCATGTGATCATTGCTAAATTATGTGACCTATGATTGCCAATTTCAATGGTTTTTTTTTTGGTGTGTGTGTGTGATGAAGGAGGTGTGCACACCCCTGTTAAGACAGATTTCTTATTTTTTATTTTTCTCATGCTCCGAGGCTGGATTATGGGTTTGGGTTTCTCACCAACCCAACTATGTACTTAGCCTTGTCTATAAAAGAGCCTCTCTATCGAAATATATTCCCCTTGGGGAGTTTTTCCGTTTCATCTTATTAGTATTTGGAATTGGGCTTAACAGGTTATGAGCCTGCGCTGTCACCAGCGGCCTGTTCTAGTCTCGCCATTCTCTCCCCTCCACAATCTCCCAGTGGATTTTCTTCTTTAATTTCTAACTCTTGGTGTCGATATCTACTGTCCTCATCAGACCTTTTCTCGGAACATCAGGCGTACTCTCCTTGTCCTCACACGACCTCGGTCCTCACAAGACCTGCTTAGGAGCATCAATCTTAGTTTTATGGCTTTCTTTGGTATCCTGTCCTCACCGGACCTCGCTTTGGAGCATTGGTTATTCACTGCTATCGACTAGTCTTCATATGACATCCTTCGACACAGCAAAATCCACTCCAACTTTGCGACATCGGATCCACTTCACCACGGTTTGATACTGGTTGGCCTGAATCTTCATCCGATCCCGGCCACCAACCTTGTAAATCGATTCCGGGCATCCTCAGCCATCATCATTTTTTTTTATCAATAAGCGGCTCAGTCCTCATCCGACACTCTCAGCTGCCTTCAACTTCTCCACCAGCATTCGCTCCGCTGCACCTGTGGATCGACCGAAAATTTGCTTGGCCAGAATTTTCACCCGACTCCGACCACCAATTTTTTTCACTCAATCCTCTCAAATGCTTCAGTCAACCCTTGTCACTCTTGGATGTCCCCTCTCCTCCAGCACAATGGTTCAACAACTTAACCGACCTCAATCCAGTGGCCACTTCCTCGTCTCTGGCAGCTTTGCTGGTACTCAACTGGATATCATTCCCATATATCTTTTCTTGTTCCTTCATTATTATCTGTTCAGGCACTTTCCTTCTTCCTTTTTCACTTTTGGGGTTGGTGAGGGGGGAGTGTTAAGACAGATTTCTTATTTTTTATTTTTTCTCATGCTCCGAGGCTGGATTATGGGTTTGGGTTTCTCACCAACCCAACTATGTACTTAGCCTTGTCTATAAAAGAGCCTCTCTATCGAAATATATTCCCCTTGGGGAGTTTTTCCGTTTCATCTTATTAGTATTCGGAATTGGGCTTAACAACCCCCACTTCCAGGCCTCAACAAAAACTGATCCTGTTCAGCAGATAGGAGTCATGACTGCCAGCAAGACAAACTTAGGTGAGTGTATCCTAGTTAATACAGGTTGCATTTCACCCTGCTCACATTAGTGAAAGGAACTGATTTAGCATAGAATCAGTTCATCTCAACCAACCTGAACTAGGCTGAAGGCAACCCAGAGTAACTAGGATGAAGTCAACCAAGTCTATAGGCTCACTGGCAGTAGTGATATTGAAACACAATAGGGTTGTTAACTGTGGCTATCCAGGACATTTTGGAGATCATTTGGACCTTTAATCTCTTCTTGTTGTGATTAACACTTGGTTTTGTTGCATCTTCTTTGCTACATATGTACTCCTTGGTCACATCCATCCTGTCAGCCTCAAAGATATTGCAGAGAAGTTATGATCACAATTCTCAACAGTATCACTTACTCTTCTCATTCTTACATGCAACTATGCCAACTATCCCCAGCTCCCAAAACACCAGCAATATTGTCAGCTATGTGTATGAAACTGGGGAGATTCAATGGATATGCCAAGTACTATCACTGTGCTGAGATTTAATGAAAACAGAAATTACTTCCTGCTACCAGGTGTATTGCTACACAATTCAAACTCTGGTCCCCTTGTGCGCAATTAAAGATGGCTTAAGGTAGTACATAAATCTTTAAGATCAACTCACTTGATATACAAGTTAAGAAGACAGAGGTGACATTTGAGAATGAGCTGAACATAATGGAAGATAAAAACAGCATTGCTAAGAGCAGTTGGCAAGCACTTGAGCCAATTGGCTACTGGTCAGAGGTGGTGGTAGTATTTCAGAAACCACTTTCAAGGAACTAGCTGATAGTTCTTTTAAAAAATTATGCAGAATAAATATAATTATTCAATGATGTGGAATTCAGTGGTATTGTGTATTGTGTAGATCTTACAGATGTCCAAAGCAATGGTGTTAGACGGGGTAGATCACAAATTTTTATGTGCATTTGAAAATTATCAAAATTGAGATCCATATATTATTGAAACACCCTATGGTTCATGATGTGTTACTATCATGAGATGCAGAGTGAAGCACAAAACATTTTTCTATTTGTGATGCATATTTCATAGAAGCAGACAATCCTCAAAGCATTTCAGCAGTTTACACCAACTAAAAAAATTGATCTTCAGCATACCCCTTCTTTTTTAAAACATCCATGCATATGTCTGAATACAATCAGTATGTTTGTCTTTGTGAACACATCCCTTGAACACCACAAAACATGAGGTAGAAGGAGTTGGGACTATATGTGGAATATTCTTATGAATACCAGTATATCAACAGCATTCATGTACAGATCTCAGAGCTACACCAAGAATAGGCAGGTACATCCACTCCACAAGAAAGAGAGGCGAGCCAACAAGGAGTGAGTAAATAAATTATTTATTCTTGTTTTCTTGGATGTTTGAGGGCTCACATAGTCAATATATGTGGGCTAGTGAAACTGAAACATCAAAGTTGAACATGCTGCTTTGATCCTTCAAGAAGCCCTGTGTGAGTCTTGTTCTCAGACTGCACTGTAGAAGAAAACTCATCTTGTCAACAATACAAGACACAATGCTGATTAGCACCCCAACCAACTGGAAGTGTATTATATCTTTGTTAATATACATATCAAGATTGCACTCAGTCCTTCAATGAGGCTACACAAGCGCAATTATGCTTCCATTTCATATAACTCTTTTGCTTCATTGTACACCATTCTCCTATGATCAAAGTAATGATGGAACTATCTGTACTACTAAGCTGCCTTTCTCTCTTTCTTTTGGATTCAATTAACATTAAGTATAGTTTGGTGTGATACCTTACTGAGGTGAGGTGAACAGGGGCTTGACCTCCTGTGGAGGGAGCTGTTGTTGTGTATGCAGTAACTGTTGCTTCTGCTGAAAAAGTATGGTGATGCATATTCATCTGCAACAACTGGGTGACACTGCAGCCTGCAGCAACAGCTATTTGCCTGTAGTGTGTGTGACATGGCAAAAACAATTGAAAAATATATATTAATTTTGCTGCTCACAAGAATTAATGTATAATATTAATTTCTTGGTGGCTGACATGAATCACTGAGGATCCATCTCAAATCCAAAGAAGGCCAAACTTTATATTCTAGAGGTCTCCCAGGAAGCTACATAGGGAGCCTTTGGTGTATTGCACCATTCTTAAATCAAATGATGTTATAATGGTGTCATTTTGCACCATAATAGTTCATTTGAGTATTTCAATTCATTCTATGTCCCCATGATATCATGCTGCATTGTTATTACCAATTGTATCATGTGTCAACTAATTGAATAGAATGAATTGGAATAAATTCTCACAGACTATACATGTGAAATTTTCTCATGTTACTTAACCTCAATTATACTACTATTGAAATTGTACTACCATATGATTGTATACAATTGGGATTGTAGTTGAAATCCTGCAGGAATCTCTCTCTCATTGTAAAATAAAATTTGAACTATATTAATTTCTTATTTATGTACATATTCTATTATGTTATGTACATATACTATGTGCATATTTTATTTAATTATTTGCTGCACAGTCCACAGCAATACTTATTTCTAACAACTCCTATGCTACTTTGAGTTCTGACAAAGTAAGTTGCGCAAGGCATTCTGCTGTAACACCTTGCCTGAAAAACTTGACTTCCACATGCGGGCCGGATGTTGTTGAACCACTAGGGTCAACAAAACATGCAGACCACATTTTGTTTGTTTTAGACTGTGTACAATCTAAATCTAAAGCCACTAAGCATTCTGACCAGTGGTTCTGTTTTTTTTTGGGGGGGGGCTCAAATTTAGGACACATACTTTAAACTTGCCCTGTAAAGCTATAATCATGTACTTAGAAATCATAAAACCATATGTATGGTTCTTGGGTCAATAATTGATGACTGTGTTGTTTATTTGGAGGCATGAGATCAACAGAAACAACCAATAGCAAAAACATTTTAATGAATATGAAAGGAAAGGAGACAGGAAAAATATGTTAATAAATGATCTGATTGATTCACATTGCTGCTTGGCAAGGAATGCATCAGTGATACTTGTATTCTCCCAACTACTGGAGCTGACGTTTATTGGGTTGGAGTTCTTCCTGGATTGGGCATTTTTTTCCTTTTCAAATTTCTTTGTTTTTGTCAGGCCTTTACCACCTTGCTAACTACCATGGTGGTCTGTTTGCAGAGTTGGTGACTAGAAGACCAAAATTTATGGCAGATACTGCTGCAAAACGTCAATCTGCAGCAGATTTTTGCAAATTTTCCCAACCAACATTTCAGACATGGCAAAAACCTGTTACAGTGGAATGCCTTGTGCAACTGTACCAGAAGGAGTAGGAATTGGGGGTAGGCCCAGTGGGTAACCCCAGGTAAAATTACATGAGAAACCATATGTGAAATAATATTCAAGGATTTCTCAATATTAAATTAGAGACAAAACTATAATTACAAATATTCAGGCTTTTGGATACTCTGGAGTATCTCTAAGGCTGACAAACCTCCCTTGGTTTTTCTTTTTTCTTTCAATCATATCTTGATTTTATTAAACCAGCAACAGTAATTTTCTTGTTTGGATTTTCAAGATCACTGCCCAACTGAATCAATCATTATCATGCAAAATTCCTGGATTCATGGTGGGGAAGACTTTGAATGTGTTCAAAACTTACTTCAGGAATCATCAAAGAAGATTGAAATATTCAGCTCTTACAAAAATACTCCCCCTTTTTAAATCCCATTGAGTTTGCATTGAACATCATCAAGACTGATGTGAAACACAAGGTGATTTGACCATGAACCAAGTTGGCAGAAGCCATCTGGAAATAAATTAATAACAAGATGACACCAGAAATTAGCTCCAAGTCATTCTTGTGTCAAACATTTTACTCAAATTGCTCACGCAATATGCATTCAATAATCACTGGCAACATTATCAAGGATCCAGAAGAAAAAAAATCAGGTTTCTTAATTTTTCAACACATTTTTCTTGTTTTTTATACATAATTATTCAAGTAGTTATCCATTATTTTTTTCATCTCAATTAAAGCATCATTACTGGTTGTGTTAACTTGATGTGTGACCAAATTCAAAATTAGGCCAAACTAAATTGGCTTGGGAAATTCACACACACTGGCTTGGGAAATTCACATGCACCGGCTTGAGCTAAACCATCATCCAATCTGGTTGGCTCCATCAAAAAAATGACCAAGCATATTGGAAACCGACAGCAGTGACTGAACAAACTCTACAATTGGGAAGAAGAAAATGAAGGTGGAATCAAAATCATTACAGAGATTGATGCCAACAGTGATGAAGAAGATTCTGAGAAATTTCAAGCCCAACACTGCCCAAACAAAGACCAGGGCTATTCCAAAGGGAACAAACAGCAGATGAGGGATTACTTTAATCCTGATACCTTTTTTTCTGGCCATTGGATTGAATCATGTCCTCTGAAATCTTGAGCCAGATTTTTGTAAGCTGTTTGTCTTCTTGTGGGAGCCAGTTGGCTCTTTGTTTGGGAGGCATTGGTTGATGAAGGAGGGTATAGTTGAGTGGAGTGTGTGTGTAGTTATTTTTGACTTGAGAAGCCTGTTTATCTCCATTGCTAAAGGGTGCTACATATAGAAACCTTTAGCTTGAATTTTAGCTTTGAGCAAAGTTAGCACAGGGTTAGCCCAACACAGTGTGGTTGAAATTTGAAACTCAACTCCTTAGCTCAAGCTAACTTAGTGACAAGTAAAGATGCTCTTATATATAGCCATAAATAGCTTTTATAAAAGAAAACATGAGTAATTATTTTTACACCAAAAAATCTGCTGCTGCAAGAGATCTTTGAGTGAAACAAAAGTAATGTCATTTTTAGTAAAACACAGGACGCTTCTAGTCAGCAACATGTCAATTTTTTTCACAAGCTGGACTATATCCAGTCAATTTTAGGACATGCAAGAGTAGAAATGAGGAAAGTGTTTTTCAATTAGCAGACAGATGGGCTCAAAAGACAGCTGGAATTAAAGTACAGAAATTTGCAAGTCTACACCCAGACAGTTTTCCAGAGATGCATAGTATTTAGCCTTGACATACCCATTCCTCTTTAGTCTAGCTCAGTAGAGAAAAGTTCTGTTCCTCTCTTAGGCCATGCAAATTTGTTTGGTCAGGTTTTGGGTAAACTTGACCCAAGGTTAGACAACCATTAGCTGACCAGTGCTGCACAAGCACATTGTCTGGTGTTTTGTTGCCAGTTAATTTCAGGTTGAGAAGTGTGCACACTCCCAACCTCCGCAGCCACAGGGGAGGTGACCCTAACCTCAGGTTAAGCATTGCTAAATATAGCCACCCTTAGCCAATTTTTTTTACCTTTTGGAACTTTAGCACAGCTTAAGCGTTGGGTTTTTGGGTTAAGCTGGGTTCAAGTTTCCTAACCCAGAAATTTAACCAAGCAAAGGGAAATGGTCTTATACACTGTTCTAGAGATAGGTAAGTGCTCTTATCTTCTTTCATTCAGTATCATTTTTTTCCATTTTTTTCCAATTGTTTCTGAGAATCAAGTTCTGATCCTTTACCAGCGTGCTAGCAATATCATCCTTGATTGGTTATAAAAAAAATTCTCTCCAGTTGTCTTCTCTAGACAGTTCCCTGCTCCCACAGCAATTAGTGAGGAGTCTAATGTGAGATGTAGGTTATTATGTGTCAGGATTCAGGAGTTGCATTGATGCAGTGGGAAGGCACATACAGGAGCCCCAAAGCTAGCTGAGCTTTGTTATTTTACTACGATCTGTTTTTTATTTGTACGTTCTACGTGTGAATTCTAGATGGTACAAGGAAGCTGATATGTCCCAACGATGATAAGAAATCATGGCAGGGTTGTGATATCCACTATATGAAAAAAATAAGAATTCAGACACATGAAATAGGTAGGACCAAGCCAGATCAAGGAAATGAGAGAAGGAATGGTAGGTAGGAATGCAAAGAATGAGCACAAGTCACAGAGAATGAAGATGAATGAGAAAAAAAAAGTGAGATTGAAGCTTTTTCATAATGCCACTCCCTGGTAACATACATTTTCAACACCAAATCAAAACTCACTGATGCGTGTGGTAGAAGAAGAAAGAATCGATGTTAAGGGAAAGCAGTATGTTCTTTTCCATCAAACAAATCGCACTCGAGGTCGAGTTCGACAGCATCCCAATCCACGCCGCCGCCGGCATAACAGGCCTCATAGTTCATCACGCTGATTTTAGAGAAGAAGCGTTCGAGGGGCCGAATGGAGTCGATTTTATGGATCTTGTTCAACAGCGGTTTTCGTCCCATCGTCACCACGCCCTGCGATGTTGAGCCCTGAGGAGGTGGGTAGAAATCTCGGAGCGGGTTTGGGGGCCTGAAGCTGAACGAGGAGGCTCGTGATAAACTCGGTGTTATTTGTCGACCCAGTTGGGGCGATGATGCCAATAGTGGTGGTGACGGCGAGTCTCTTCTACTATCACTCAATTGATTCGCTAAGGCCTCTCGTAACCCTTCCGCAATCCGATCAATAATCGCGCTTGGGAACCAAGAATCAGGTGGATACATGGCATCAATTGTATCGGTGATGAACATCCATTGATGACTGCGACATAGGAGAAAAAGGTATGGATGGTGTCAATTTTCCAATAGGCCGGGGGCACGTTTTGAGAGATAAAAATGGGGAGGTAAGGATGATGGAAAATGAGAAAGGGTTGTTCTAACATTTGGAAATCTTCAGTTTGTAAAACCAAAAGCAGATCTAAAAACTTTGAAGCCGATAGTGCGAGCGCCAGAAGATTTGGACTATCTGGGATGCTTTCGATAATCCCTTCAAAAAATCGGGTCTGTTGGCAGAAGTTTGAATTTCGTCAGTTAACAAAAACAAAAGGACCTTGCAAATACCATTATCTCAAGAATTACTGCTTGAATAGGCTAGCCCAATCAGCTCCAGGCTGATTTTGTGCAATCAGCCCAGGACTGGTCGCACAAATATACCTGACTACTCCTTTGACATAGTTATTATGGTCGGACGTGATGGATCATCGTCAAGAAAGTGAAGGATGGAGTGAATGCGGTACATCGACATACCAGCTCAGTAAGAATCACAGGCCAAAAGCTTCCCAAATGCTGGTTGGCGATTCTGCATAATAAAACCCTCATACAAATATAAACCTAGAGGAAAGGTGAGGTAAAATCTGGTCAAATTTTCTGCTGATCAAGACTGATTGGCTAGTTAGCTAGCTACACACTACCCACCTCAGCATGAACAATTTCGCCGACGCTCGATCGCAATAGATCAACGACTTTCTCCTGAATACTGGGTAAATGAACTAAGAACCGGTTGTATTCCGCAGCATAAATGGCATAGGTAATTCTTCGAAGGCTCAATGATCTGGTTATCATTTCTGCCTCTTTATTGGTGAATATATTTGCCGATGGGACCGTCGATAGTCTGCTCAACATCTCCGTAAATCTCTCTTTATCAGTGTTAAATAAAGCCTGGATGATCGGTCTCCAACGTCGACCCAGTTCCGGTGACTGATTGAAAAATTTAGCATCGGATAGACTATCAACAACATATGTGCGCCAGGCTTTATTAGCCGCGGGATACTTTGTCATTTCGACTAGCAAACTCATAATCGTAACATCCAGTTCGGGGGAGCTGTTGCAATACATATACTACAATCAGCGATCACAGGGATGAAACCATCCGACGACTGAGAAAATCTAGACATGAGGAAGCGCAATACTCACCGAATGCGTGCCTTGAATGCTGGGGTGACAAGATAATACATAATATTGGTGCAAACAGCTTGAAGCCTATCTGATTCAATCAGGAGCCGGCGACAGCTAGGTAACGCTTTCTCGGACAAAAATAAGGCAGTCTAGACAAACGTTTCGAGGTTAGCCTCTCTGTGCCAGGAAGAAGCGTTGCATCAGACGGTAAACCTACCTCTATCCCTGTTACCGGCTTTTCACTATCATTGGGTTTTCGTTCATCGGTAAAAGTGGTTGATACCGCAAGGGGGGAAGAGGGTGGTTCTTTTTCTAATGATATTAGACCTTTTTTTTTTTTTTTCAAACAAAACATTCAACTTACACGCGACGTAGAGTTCTTCATTTTTGTTCGCAGAGAGACGGCTTACTGTTGTGATCTAGTCTGCCTTTGTTCTGATCTAGATGTTTTCCTGCTGTATGGATAACAACATCGCACAACTTGACGAATGTATCCTTTGAAATAAAATAGATGATCAGAAAAATAGCTCGACGTGGTTATAAATGCCTCATAAACCATGGACAACACTAACTTGAAGGTCCCGCCTCATCCGCCTGTCTTCCAATGCGCTGGTTTGACTAATTTTTTCAGCCAGAAGGGTGAAGCATCTGTGATAAGAAAAAAAAAAAGATCAATCAATCAAAGAGAAGCTAATGGCTTCAGGAGATGGAGAGAGAGACATACTTGAGGGTGGGAAATAGCTGGTTTTTGTTGACAGTGGAACCTGCCAACACATCACGAGCAAAGTTCCAGGATGAGTTCCACATTTGAACTGCAATTGGGCCTTCCAATCTTGATATGTAGGATTCCAAAAAACTAAACAAGACGCTCTCTGACCTATCGAAAGAAAATTTATTAATTAAACTCAGCAATATTATGGTAAAAAAAGCGGGGGCAACTCACAGGAAACAGGTTGAGGCTATCGCGCGTCCCTTCTCCGTCCCGGCTAAATGCCCATAGGAGGCAAGTCTCTCATATAGCATAGACACTATTGTTTGAGCACTTGGAGAAAGGTGATCAAGCAACAAAAATAGATTATCTTCACTTAAATTGGGCTGGAAATAACCAATAAAGAGACGTCAGTATT
This sequence comes from Puccinia novopanici, assembly GCA_004348175.1. Classification (NCBI taxonomy): domain Eukaryota; kingdom Fungi; phylum Basidiomycota; class Pucciniomycetes; order Pucciniales; family Pucciniaceae; genus Puccinia; species Puccinia novopanici. The sequence continues at coordinate 7,584 of SMGU01002477.1, read as the reverse complement.
GAGGGGTTAAGAGTTGAAAAAGGCGCCATGAGATAACTCAACTGATTTTGACTCAATATCTGATTGCCAGTAGTCGACGAGAGCCACGATGACGTCATTGGGGACAGCCTTATAGAGACGCTCAAACGCTTTACGCGCTCGCAGCTTTATCCGGGCGGAAAAGTACAGCCTTGAACTGGATGATTCAGGCTCCTTTTCGTCGCCAACCTGAAGCGAAATGTCCCAGGCCTTCATCAAAATCCGCACTACGTTGCCCAAACGAAGCTGAAATTCTGTTTTTGGCTGACCCGCACGAAGAAACAGTGAGGAGATAAGCATTGTTGTTCTCAAAAAGCATCAAGATCGAGGGTACACATTAGATATCTTCAACGAACCCGGTCTTGAGGCAAATTCGCAGCTATCTCAGATGAGCCCAAAACATTGAACACTCCAGCGAATAAACCGCCAGCTGATTCAGATGGTAATGGTCGCTCGTTATTGTTTTTGGCTGAAATGGCTTCTGCCGTACCTACCGATGCTCCCTCGCCCTCGATTGACACAACCATCAAACGTTCCAACGCGTTCACAAATACGGAAAAGTCAGAATCGGTAAAGTCGGATTCAGAATTCTGCTCTGGATTGGCTTGATATGTTTTCTCTAAATCAGAAACCAAGAGACGCAACCGTTGAACAAGTCGATCTATCAGTGGCTTGACGACCTCATCGAGTGACCGCCTAATTTGTGGAACAGTCATCAAAAGGAAATCTATCCAATGATGCACAATCGCTGTATTTGTTTGATTGGTAATTCCATCTCCAACGAGAGTTGTAAATAGCTGATTCACATTCGGGTTTTCGCTTTCTGGTTTGTCTTTTGACGTGGTGGCTTCTGGAGAGACACTCGCGCGAGATTGAGGCGTTGATGTACTGATGCTGATGGTTGCATGGAGAGCGTGCAACAGTTTATTTTGCAAGTTGTAATCACGATTCTTGATCAACAATAGCAAGCGAAAACTCAATGTTTGCTCAATCAATCCAAGATCAGCAGAAGGAATGTCACCCCGAGATGCTAGCATTTGTAGTAAGTCAGCCGTGGTTGCATGTATCTGTTGATTTTGAGCCGACATGGCCAAAGTGAGTTTCGGATGCGGATCACTGTTAATGAAACTGGTGCCAAATTCGCAAGATTTAGCCCCCATGTGACTAGAAAAAAAATCACCTTGGTACTTACAGGAGCATGATCTTGATCATGGCATCCAGGTAGGACGCCGATTCCAACCCCGCTAATGAAAACAATTCAATTAGTTAGGTGACGAAGTTGAGGAACAGTAGGCGTCCAAATACCTGGGGTAAGAGCTGTCGCACTAGAGGATCATGAGAGTGCTTCACAAAGCAAGTTTTGGCTATGCGAGTGAAGCCTTGTCCTCCAAAACGCGCTAAAGTTAAAACACACTCCAACGCATGATGAACTATAGCCTGATCGAAAGGATAAATGTACTGATAGGTTGAAGTTGAATGGCCGCCGAGTTGTTGGTTGAATGACTTTCGCTTGATGTCGGTTGAAAGCAAAATTCGAAAAAGAGGGTCCAGGACCCTGAGAACAATAATCAATTGAGCTTGAGCCAAGATGCACAACTGCAAAACAAAACAAAAAAAGTTCCTTACCGAAGATAAGATTTCAAGCTACACCGCATCCAGGCTTCGCCACAGCGGCGATTGGTTAAGTTGTTGCTCTTCAAACTATCTAAAACTAGCAACATAGGAATTCGGAGACAGTTGAATCGGTGAGCAATCTGTCAATTGGTGGTGCCCATCCAACAGGCAACTTCAATCCATTTGAGCCGTTTCAGCATTCACTCTCACTCATTGATGGTGCTTTGGTTACCAGTGTGTCTCCATAGGTTACCAAAGTTTGAGTGTCTCTTATCAGTTGCTTTGAGAAATGAAAAGTGCACAAACACATGAGCAAGTGGCTTGACATGCTCAATATTTCAAAAAATAAAACAAAAATAAATCAATTTAACCGCTTGGAGAAAAAAGGGGGCAGTATGGCCTTCGAGAAAGTTAAGAAGCTGTAAAAAGTAATTCGGATAGTCAATCAGAATGAGCATTGTGACCAATTGTCCTCGCTGGTGCAAACGAACCTTAATGACTAGTGTCGATAGCAAATTTTGATCATCAAGGATCAGGGGAGGCTGTATGCGGCTTGCAGCAGCCAGGCCTAGCATCACCTTTACTCCTTTTTCAAATAGCGCAAACCCTACCCTGATATAATCGAATTGGGAATCAACTTGCGCAATTGCAAACGCAGCACAGGCAAATACTCACATCAAGATCAATCTTTCTCAATGGCGAGAGTAAGCACTCAGTGTTGCCCGTTGGGTCGGTTTCAACAATAATCCGGCCAGGTGAAGCCGGAATAGAATTAATCAGTGTTTCTACGCATGTTAGTGAGGCACTGAGAACCTGTGAGTTAGCGAGCGTGGGTTCCCCAGATGCAAAGCGCCCGATAACTCGTAGGATTGCCGCAAAAGTACTGGAGCAGAGATTGAAATCTCGTAAACGGGACATGTCCTCGGAGTTGACCAGTTTCAGACTTTCAGAAGAATAGAACCGGCGAGCAAGGTCAAGACCAGATGGGTTGTCCACCGGCTGGCTCGCACGTGGTTGACTATCCAGGTCGAAGAAGTTGCTTGGAAGATCTTGTAACAAAATTGTCGCCACTTCTAAAATTTCTTGCGCCCGAGCAGGTGAGAAATCAGAGTCTGTATGGATGTATTGATCGACTATGCATACTAAGGCAGTGGCCATCAAGGGGATATGGACTCGCAAAAGTTCTTCGTCGTGCAGCCTGAATGTCGCCAGAATAAACTTAATTAAAGCTAAGCACTGGCAAAGCAAAAATGTTAGAATATCTTCACCACAAAACGGGGCCAGGACGAGTGAAAGTGTACATTATCATATTCTTTAGTTGGGGCGGTATATTTCGATATGGATTCAAATATGCTTCTCCAGGTTGTGAATGGATCCAGGGAATCAAACATCATATTTGCCGTCAATAACAGCTAATCATGAGGGATTGAAATGATCAGTTAATCGATTTAAGGTTCGAGTGCAAGTGATATCGGACCACTGACTTCATCTTGAGTATCTTCAGGCTTCAGGACCACTTGCAAGGCCCTAAAGGCATCTAGCGCAAGGGATCTGCTTAAGGGACCCCCGATTTCCCATTTATCCAGTAAAGCTATGAACACTTTGAATGGCCTCTGGCGCTCGACCACTGCACTGACGTGATTCGCCATCATATCCTGACGCAGAGACTCAACGACTAAATTCAGCCCATACTGTTGAAAGTATTCGGATTGATTGATTGCGTTATCTTCGGTAGTTGGTGGGGGACCCATGAGCCAGTTGTAGAGGCGACGACTGAGCGAGAGATCGCGGCGGAGAACGACACCTAGAGCAGCTCGAGTAAGCAGAAGTTTGTCACGATGTCTGGTGTCACTTTGTGATTTGACATAACCAATCAACAGAGGCAATTAGTTGAAATATACAGTCATTCAATTCTGATTTGAAAGAGCGCCACTCACCAGGAAAAGCCATAGCTATCTAGTTTTAAGTTGGCCAATAGTAAGTCAAGAATGCCACGCTGAACCAAGATGTTCCCATCCTCAAGTGCAGCGGAATACGCTCTGATCATCAGTCCCACGTCTTGGCCCACGATCGGTACGATCGTTTCCTGTGAATTGAGCGACGGCATGCGACGACTGAGGAAGTTAATGGCGGGGATTCGATACCCAGGCCCGGTAATTAAGACCAGCCAAAGGTTTTGCAAAAAGAACGAGAGTGATATTGCGCTAGAAAGTCGATCCAGGAGTGAGCAGACTCTCTCAAAGTGTTCGCCAGTTTCTTCCTCCAAACCCGGTAAAAGAGCCAAAATAAAAGCTTTGATGGCTGGACGAAGCTCTGCTTTGAGTGGCAGGTAGAACTTTTCGAAAAGTCCAAGACGATCGGCTGGTAGTTTAAAAAGAGTTAACATCAAGTCCAAATCAGTCTAATACATTTACGGGGCATCTGAAATCCATCGATATATTTCGTACTTAACTCGCACAGCAGTGGCAGCATACTGGAAGAAGGGAAACAGTCCTGTGCTCCAAACTTGAAGATCCCGCCTCAGACCATCCTGGCCAATGGTTGCGAGAATGTAGGCATAGACGTCCAATGCGCGCTGATGAACGCCTTGAGGGAGGGCTGGGTTAAGACACTGACTTAACCTTTTTGCGACGATTAGCTTGTGGGGAATGATAGAGTATTGAGGATAGGATTGGAGTGTCTTGAGAAGCTTGGCGAGGAAGGTGATGAAATCGGCCCATTCATTAACTTGATCGATTGAAAGTAGGGTGCGCTCCAACAGACTAGCATATTTACGAAATTTGGGATCGGAGGCGAGTGCTAAAAAAATCAGTCCGCATTACCCAAAAAGTCAGCTAGGAGGATTATGAAACCATGTATGAAAAAAAACCCCTGAAGATCAGTTTGCTTACCCTTTTCTTGACCACTGACAATCCAATCGTCACGCGCTCTGCGACCCACACTCAAGGCTCTTCCGGATTGAACCTCCCCAGTTTCCGCGAATGCACTTGTTTTGTCGACGGAAGCGGAGAGCGGGGTGGCAGTATTGGCTTGACGCAGGGAAGCAAAGGAGGATGCTGGATGAAGTCCCGGACTGATTCCTGAACGATGGGGTGCTTTGGTTGAGGATGCTGAGTCCGGCTTATCAGAAACCATGGTGGGAATTTGGGCAAGTCGATGAGCTCACCGCTGGCGGAGTGGTGAACTTCTTGGTGGCACAGCTTTCACAGGTTGCTGCTTGGAGTGGTAAACCCTGTGACATGTGTACCACAGCAAGTAGCAGGGGTCGGCGCTTCGTGCAAAGATAGATTAGCACGGTTCACATAGGACATAAATCAGTAGCATGTCAGCAAACTATAAACCAATTCACCAGCCAATTTTTCAGGGGATGCTTTCTGATTTAAAAGTTCCCTAAGTGAACTGTCATATGTTGTGTGGGATGCTTGCTGATTTATAAACTCAGCAAGGTTAAAATTTCCCTATCTGAACCATCCTAGTATGCCTGCGGCGTTTTGGTGGACTATATTTCGATAGTCATTTTCTGGTATGCTGGGGTGGGAATGTTTCGCCAGTCGCAGTTTCTCATAGCGACTTGGAGAGATTCCAAAGACACGGATGCTCGTCTGTCAAATGATTTCAAGTTGTAAGTTTCCAGTGCGGTTCGCCAGATAGAAGCCCAGATGCGCCTCGACTCCCAGGACCTTTCGTGTCGACGGGCGACATGTTGGTGGCATGGGAAGCTCATTGACTTGGGCAGCGGCTGCGAGATGAAAGTGTTCCAGAAAAGGCAAGACATGGGTGAGTCACAGGACCATAAAGGCATCCCGAGGTGTCCATCCATTACGGAAGAAAGAACCACTCCCTCATAACCGCCCGTTTCCCCTCCTTCAGAAGAGTTTGTCCGCATTTCACCATGGTCAGCCACGAGCAAATCCGCAAGAACCTCTGGTTGATCGTCCTTTTCGCACTGTCTATCTGGGCCCAAAGCTCTCCTCCCCCCGGCGCGTTGATTGTGAGGCAGAGCGGCACAAATCGCGGAGAATACGCGTAAGTCATGGCAATCCGACGTGACTGAGGACAGTACATTGCGCCTGGGTCGGGAATTGATTGAAAGACATTTACTGCTTGCGTCCGTAGTACTATCTCTTCCGCTGTCGCAGCCTTAGCAAGTCTCTCTGGACCCAAGACCATTTTTATCTATCCCGGTATTTTCTATTCCATCCCAATCACAAGTGCCAAAAGGTTCTTTCTAGAAATGGTGAAAGTTCTAACTAGAATTTTTTTTTTTTTTTTGAATTATTCAAGGGAGCTACAAGGAGCAAGTTAGAATAAATTATCCTTCGGTGAGTGGAGAACCTGGGGAAACCAACATGAACTAAAACCTTATCAGCTAATCATTAAGTTGGCTTGACTGTCCCGCTGCCTAGTCGCTAAGCATACAGGGATACACCACGAATCCTACCTCTGCGGCGAGCAACCAAGTGACGGTGCAGGTAGCTATCAGTGCAGCCCAGGCCGGTAGCAATGTCAAGAGTGCAGCAATTTGGGCTCAAAGTCAAGGGTAAGTTTCTCTGCATCATACTCCTGTCGTCGGCCCCTTAATGGTTGCGGAAGAAGTTGTGAAACCGATTCTTACAATTCGATGGTCTTACTCCTATTTTCCTGCTTTGGGTCTTTCAAGCATCCGTATTTCCAACCTGTAAGCTTGGACGTGTCTTTTATAATCAGGTTAATACCCGCGGATTTTTATACATTTTTAATCAACCTTTCCACTCCTTACAAACTATAGAAATGTCATCAATTCGTTTGGAACAGGCACGGATACCCAAGCGCTTGCACTAGCATCCACGGGGAGAAAACAAGGTCAGTATTTCACTACTGGAGAGTTGAATGAGTGCGGATTCTCGCAGCTTATACCATGGGCTGATTCTTTTTTCTTTGTACATCAGTTTTCAAATACTGCACCTTCTCCAGCTTTCAGGATACTGTTGAAGTTGAAGGGACGGCCTACTTTTATGGATCTCGTATCGAAGGTGCCACGGGTTAGTGATCAAACTTCCGGATGAACGTGGAACCTTTCCAAGTTCAAGGAAAGCGTTAGACTCAGTCAAATCATCGTGTTGCTTCGTCGCGTTTTAGATTTCATCTTTGGTGCTGGATCCGCTTGGTTTGAATCAGTCGTGTTGGCTGTTAAGGCTACCACGTCACGCGCTTTGTGAGTGTAGTTTGGTCAAGCTTGGTTCTTGATGAGCTTAGGAAACAGGCTGCAAAGAGGTAGCGAATTTCTTTCTCCACGAGATGGATAGCTGATTCTTTCGTGACGTGCGCCCCTTTGCTCGGAATCAAGTATCACTGCGCAGAGAAGAAGTCCGGGTGGATCGACGGGATTTGTGATCAACAAATCACAAGTGATCTCAGCCGGCGCGGGCGCAGGGTCGACCTACCTGGGCCGACCCTGGTCAGAATACGCCGCTGTCGCATTCCAGTCGTGTTCATTGAGTAATATCATCAATCCCGACGGTTGGAGCATTTGGGCCCCGAGTGACCCGCGCACCGCCCATGTGACATACGAAGAATATCGAAACTTCGGTGCGGGTGCAAACACGAGTGCTCGCAAGTTTGGGACTCAAAGGTCCTCTCCCATAGCCATCGGGGCTATACTGGGCACCGTGAGTTCCTTTCATTGCAAATCCCCCCGCTGCTTTTGGTGTCTTGGAAGACATGTTCCCTACATGATTCTTTTACTTTCATCCGCTGACTATCATCGCGTACTTCATCCGGTTCACGTTCCTCAAATATTTAGGATTACAGCACATGGGCTAATTAGGCTTGATGGTATGAGGTCTCCGCCAATTCACCTCGATACTGGATTCCAACCTCTGTTGCACCCATTGACTTCAACTTTACCGTCATCTACTGACACTGTATTTCCCTTTTCAGCTCCCTTAATGTTCATTTTTTTTTTTTTTTTTT
>SMGU01002472.1:0-14261 GCA_004348175.1 Puccinia novopanici | reverse complement strand
GGTAAAGATCCTCTGAGGGGTAAATCAATTGCTTAACTAGGTCAAGATCTATTACCACTGCCGGGGGGTTTGAAAGACCTGCCCCTCTAACAGTACTACACAAATATTAGGAATCTTGAAGCAATATTTAAATTTAGATGGCTGATTAAAAGACAGAGTTAATCTGTTTTACAGTAGTTCCAGAAGAATCAGAGGCTTATATATCTTCAGGGAGGTCTCAGAAGTGCTCAGAAATCATGCAGAGTGGTCAAGGCAGTGCAATGAAACATTTTTTGATGCTGTTAGCTGATTCCCACTAAAAACTCAACAGTGAAGCGAAAAAAAGCCTTTCTATGCTGTGCTACATCAATATCTATCAAGTTTTTCTGCTAGATAGTGTTTTAGCATAGCACAACATAGTGTATCAGCTCTTTTTAGTGGCTAGCGCTAAAGTAGTGGCAGCCCAATTTGTTGGCTGCTATGGTAAGCTTTTTTTACCAAATAGTTTAGCGTAATGTAGAATCCCACCACTGGGAATATCAGGTATGATGATATTAAGCCTGTGTTTTAAAAAAAATCTTCCTCTCTGTAGCTGCTTTAATACTAGCACCTCTTGCAGTAACCAATCATCTCAAATGACTGCATGCTGCTTCTATGAAAATCAATTTCTCCTCCTGCAAGCATAGTTTGTTACAATTTATCACATCTGTCAACCTCAATTGTATACCAATCAGTTGATATTAATGATGTATTTCACTAGCTTAACCATTAGTAAATTCATTTAAGTTATTTAAGAAAGTAATGTGGGATTAACTTCTTGTTCTAAAATCCCATAAACAAGGGTTTCAGAGATTGGCTTCTGCCTTCCATGACCCTTCAGAACAGTGATAGTACTTGATATATCCATAGGATCTCCCACATTATCAAAAAAGTAGCTGAAAGTGTTGCTCTTTCAAGAGTCTCAGAATGCTCTTTGTTTTTTTTTTTTCTTCAGTATCTTCCAAGTAAAATTATTATAGTTTAATGCTTCTTTGAATCCATAATTGAAAAATTTCAAGTTTTAGCCAAATTTCCATTTGCACCATGACCTGAGGCTGCAGTTTGATCCTAACTTTGATCAAATTTCAAGGTATAAATCTTAGTCTTTTATATGCACAAGTTGTAGCCATGAAAGTTTGAAAAATTGTTTTCTGATGGATTAGAAGCTGTATTGATATATATAAGTCTTGACCCTGGCCATCTCAAAAATGTGGTCTTCAGGAAATGGTTGAAGCACATCCCACTGTCTCTCAGCATTGCACAATTCAGGTCTTGGTTATCATGAATTTTGAGGAAAATCCCATATCCAGAGTCATTCTAGAGCTCAGAAGCCTCAGGGAACCCAATTAGATGGGTAAACCCACAGATAGCCCAGCAGGGCAAAAAGCTGACCTGCTCCACCATGGTTCACCCACTGGACCAACCCAGCTGGGTCAAAAAATATTCTTTCCTATCTGACCTCCCTATACTGAAGATGGACTGGTGGTGTTGGCCTGAATTTTATCAGATTGGAATGCTCACCTTGGCAAATTGGCTGGTAAATCTTTTGTAAATGATTGATGTCTTTGCGAACCAGGATGAGCTTTTGGTTAAAAAACAGCCTATTTCAGATACAGGTGTCGGGCAGCCCATCCAGGTTATAACTAGTTCGTGTCTAATGACGTAGCAAGAAACTCGGATGGTCTCACATGTTGTAACAATGACGTGAATGGCCAAGCCCGCCAGTCTTCCACAGCAGCGACCGTGTGTGAGCCCATCGGCCGCCATGAACAGCCCTGTGACATGCCGCCCACCTCCTTTGTCGTAATTTCCGCTTTCCTTCTTTTCCGCAAGATATATTCCTCAGAACTACTTCCATCTTACGCTTCCCTGCTAGCTTGCTTTTCTTTCCTGTGCTAACTCACCTTCACGCGAAACAGTCTCATCATGTCCACTGTACAGGCACCACTGCTATGGGTGCCTCTCAAAACCACCTCAGATGTTTCGTACGCCCCATCTATCCGACAGACGATCATGCAGACCTACCAGGAATCAGCCGATAGTTATAAAGAAGAAATAGCCGCCCTCGATCGTTGTCGGCAGGATGCACTTAGAGGTAGCGCAGGAAGTGACATAACCGGTGTGTGCCCATGCTCCTCTCAGACAGTCCATTGCTTGGCTTTACTTGATACAAATATTAACCGTCAATTTTTTGTTACTCCGTATCAGGTCGTGATCTATTATACAAGTACTTTGGACAACTTGAACTTCTTGAGCTTCGATTTCCTGAGGTCCGAGTTCCATTCCCTTGGTGAGTAGTGTTCTCTGATGATGACGTCACCAAATTGTCCGGCAGCTGTATTTCCCCCTTGAAATCCGCATTTTTGTGCTGACCATACTCACTTTGCTCTAGGAAGGATGCGTTTACCGGAAAGGAAATATCACAACTATCACTTGCTTACGAAAAGGCCTCCGTAATTTTTAATATTGCAGCCACCCTATCCTCCTTAGCTGCTCAGCAGAATCGAACATCTACCGAAGGAATCCGCCGAGCTTTTCATAACTTTCGATGCGCTGCTGGCATGTTTACTTACATCAACGACAACTTTCTGCATGCTCCGTCTACCGATCTAAGCCGCGAAGTAGTCAAAGTCTTGGTTCAGCTAATGATTGCTCAAGCTACGGAGGTCTTTGTCGAACGAATGACTGAGGAGAAGGAGAAGAAACCTTTTGGACTGAGAGCCCGAGTCAGCACTCAAGCTGCTTTCCTCTATGGCAGTGTAATAGAAGATGTAAAGGACCTAGTCAACAAGGGCATTTTCGAACGGAGCTGGACTTGGCTTATTCAAGTAAGTAACCAGAAAATGAGACAACGAATTGTACATCAAACGAACCATGATCCCCAGCACTCCCGAAACGCATTGTTGAGATCTGGTTGTTTTTCTAGTGCAAGCACAAATACTTCGTCTCCTTGGCCCAGTATCAGCGATCTCTGGCCGATTCAGCCTCCTCTAAGCATGGCGATGCATTGGCCCGCCTTCAGATTGCGGAAACAGCAGCTAAAGAAGCCTCCCGATATGCCACATCATTCTCCACTTCCTTCACGGCTGCCGGCAGCTCTGGCTTAGCCACCCTTCCCTCCGACGCCGCGACCTCATTGCTCGACCTCACGCGAACACATTTGGCGCTTTGCAACGAAGCAAAGGTTTCAGAACAACGAGATAACGATTTGATCTATCATGAAGCATTACCCTCAGAAGCCGCTCTGCCTCCAATTGAGAAAAGTAGTGTTGGCGAGCCCATTGCAATTCAGGAAGTATACGGCGCACCGGAAGTTCAGAAAGTCGTCGGCCAAGATATTTTTGTTCGCCTTGTCCCTCTCAGTGTCCACCAAAGCGCAAGTCTTTACAGTGAAGAAAAGGCTAAACTTATTCGAACCGAAGGGGAGAGGTGTGAAACGGCTGATACCGAACTTGTCACTGCCCTAGAATACGCTGGTTTGCCAACTAGCTTGGACAAGTTCAATGATTTTGTGAACAACGGATCGAGTCGGCTGTGCGAGATGTCCGAACCTCCCAAGGAGGTCCTCGAATGGTCAGAAGCTGTGCAACAAGCCAAGGAAGTCAAGCCAATTGAAAAAATGCAGGAGGAGCTAATTGCTCTGCGTAACAAAGTCCATAATGATCTTGAAAACATCGAACAAAAGCTCGACACCGAGGCTCGCGATTGTGAGCAAATGCGTGTACAATACGACCATCTTTGGAACAGCAACCCTCTCTAAACTTCACCAAGGGATGGAGGCACAGCTTGAAATCACATCGAGAAGCACTTGAGGCGGCTAGAAGGTCTGATCAACAAATTGAAGAGATTTGGCAATCGGCAAGAACGGACCTTGAAATCTTAGCCGATCCAACTCGGGAATCGGTGCGCCGTTTATTTGCAGTAAACGTCCAACATAAAGACAACCCGAATGCGAACAATCTTCTCGACGTGCTCGACACAAACGATGAAGAATCTGAAATGACACAGATGAAGAACCTGGTCACAGCAATTCAAGAAAATATCAGCCGTCTACAAGCTATCAAAAAAGAGCGACACGGCGTCCTGCAAGATCTGAAGGAGCGCATTCAGGCTGACGATATCTCGCAACTTTTAATTTTAAATCGGAAGGCTCAAAACATTGAGCCAGCATTATTTGCCGCCGAGCTTGAAAAGTTCCAGGCACACTCTGGTCGAATCAGCGCCACGATACATTTACAGGCAGCAGCCATCCAAGAGTTGACGACACATTACAAATCTTTGCTTGACAGCAGGCGTGGGAAGGAAGTACAAGAACGATGGACAAGCGCCTCCAAAAAAACTGCCCAAACCACAAATCGGTTGCAAGCAGCGTATCAGTCTCATGAGGAAGTCCGATCAGCACTGCTTAAAGGAATTCACTTCTACCGCGATGTCGAAACGGCAATGGTTGATACTCAGAGACAAGTTGAAAGTTTTGTCAACAACCGGGTGGCCGAACGAGTGCGCATGGTTACTCAGGCTGAAGCTAAACGAGGCAGTAATCATGGGGAGACACATGGTCTTGAGCATCAAATGGGTAGAATGAATTTGACCAATCCCTCAGCTCCTTCTCCTCCTGTCCCCGGTCCTGTCCCACCACCACTTCCTCCCCAGCCCGAACCTGGCAACAGCCAACCAGTGCTAGCCCCGCGGGTCTCCCTATCAGAGTTTTCCCTCTTACTCAACTAGCTCGGATCATCGGGTATCAGCTCCAACAAATCAATCCCATTATTCCTCTCCACCGCCGGCATCCGTTGATCCATATGCATCATTGGCCTCATTCGGCTCGATCAACCCCTCCACGATGCCGGCATCGCAGAACTTTCCTGGTCCCGTACACTCGTCAATTTCTCATCAGTATTCTGGACAAGTCCCGCCCTCGATTCCCGAGCGGTATTCCGGCCAAGCTCCGCCACCTAACCCTCCAGCTCCTTATCAGCGCCCAGCGCAGTTTCACCCTCAGCACAACGGCTCCTTTCCTGGGAGTAACCAATACGAGCCTCAGGTTGCATCGGCTGCCCTACCTAAGCCTGCTTTGCCACCACCACCACCACCGGTAACCTACCAGTCTGCCGTAGCACACGCTCCAAATGTCAATTCGACATGGAACTCTGCCCCCCAACCTCCTGAAGCCCGTCAACATCATGCCCACCAGCCGGGCGCACCACCCCCGAATGCGCCACCGATACACTACCCTTCTGCCCCTTCTCAACCTGGACCCCCGGCCCCACAGTATCATCCCAACAATCCTCCCCAAACTTATCCAAACCAATACCCCCGGGCCGACACAGCATCGCCCAACGTCCATCATTTTTCTAATTCGACCAACCAGTCGTATCATGATCCCAGGAATGGCATGACCTACGGCTCCGCAAGTCCGCACCCCCCGCCGAAGAGTGACACAAATTATGTCAACCCTGGCGGATGGCAGCAACAAGGCCAACAACATGCTCCGAATTCATACAACCCTGCCCCTCCTCACCATGCCTATTATTCCAACCCTCCCCCACTTCCCCCACCACCGCCAGGATCTCGGTATCAATAATCTGTCTGTTACTATATAGCTTGTAAGACCCTTGTCAAATCATTTCAACATTTTTTTCTTCTTCTTAATTTATCTATTTCTATGCTCTCACTGAGCATTGTATGCACCACACTTGCCCATTGGCCAGTTCTACTGGTGTATGACTTGTCTAGATTGAACAGTATTGAGGTGTGAGTGGACTTAGTCAATCATGGAAGGATGGTTATTGTAAGAAGGGTACATAATTGGCACACCATCTTGGTTTGAATTGCATTACCTGTGGGAGAAACCAGCTTCACTGAATGGGATCCTACCATGCAAGAAGTGAGAGGGAATACATGTTAGTTGGTATGGACTTAACTCCAGAAGTAATTCAAACCATACACTCAGTTCAAAGTGATGTGACTTGTCTGATAAGGACAAAAGGCCCACTGTGATAAATGTGGAGTATTGATCAAGTAGTTCTGGAGTTTCAATGGATGTTACTGAATCTCACCTGATAGGTTTTGCTCTCCAGGTGTTCATGGTGGGATATCTATCTACAAAGCCAATCGAAGCAGTTGAGAGACAGATGCTTGTGGCGAGGAGTGCGGAATATGCTAATAGCGAGGACTCTTCTTGTTCAGCGTAGTGGTGATTCAAGGACAAACTAAAAACAACCGCACTCATCCAACAACTGCATCTCTTGCCCGGACCACACTTCACTATCCATGGCGAATCCATACAGGTGAGTCAGTCTCGACGGGATGTCATGGTTGATTTTTTTTTGCCTTGCTGATATCGTGGAAGGGGCATCGATCTCCAGTTCGGTGACGGTGTTTGATGCCGACGAGAGCTCGAAAACTGTGCCGGCCGACAATCTAGCTTTCCAGGGTTCAGCCAATCCCTCGATCTATTTATTATCCTTCTCTCAACGAGGAAAACAGATATTAAAATGAAAACGAAATGCTTGCTCTTGATGATTGGCAGATTTCTCGCATCATCCCTGCGCCGATCCTGCCCGCCCTGCCACGCACCAAAACGTATACGACCCTGACGTCGAACACCAACGTCGGTTGGCGGCCGGCTCTCAAGGCTGGCTGAGCATCGATTCCTATAGTCCCTACTTTGACGTGGTTTGTACTACTTCTTTTTTCTGTATGCATCTATGCAACCTCATACTTCTTGTTCTGATTAAACTCTTGGTCGATGGTCTTGATGGTCGGGCTTTCCATGTGAAACAATAGGAAACTAAGACTGTGTTGGAGCGGTGTTGGAGGACTATGTATCCTAAAGATGACTACGTCGAGGTCGTTCTGGCTGGGCAACCTGATCTCTACGGTGAGTACTATAATATAGTACACGAAATACGTGGAGTTGAAATCGCATGAGGGGATGCTCAAGCATTACAATTCTCAACGCAGGACCTTTCTGGCTTCCAACAACGCTGATGTGAGGAATGAAATCCGATCTTGGTCGCCAAGATGCACCATGCTCCCGCTTAAAGCCTCAAAGCTGACATTGGAACTGATCTCACGCACATGAAAAAGCTTTATACTTTTTTTCGCATCGTCACTTTCGGGAGCCTTGACGTCATACCTACACTCGCAGTCGTACGACTATGATTTCAGCAAGCTTTCTCTGGCAGTAGGACTAGTGTATGTGTATGCGCTAGCGCTTCCGGCATGTATATGGGGGGCGATGAGGTATTGGGCGGGCGTGGAGGGCCGGACGATCCCGGAGATAGTGAATTTGTACGGGTACGGATTGACGGTGTTTATCCCTGTGGCCCTGCTATCCATCCCGCCCTTCCCGTTCCTGCGGTCCGTCATGGCGCTTACGGCATTTGGCCTCTCGCTCGGCTTCCTGATCCGTAATCTCTACCCCGTCCTCGCCGCCGCTCCTGCTAAGACCGCCCGCATCTTGCTCATCGCCGTCGTCGGCCTCCATGCCGTCTTCACCCTCATCTTGTGGTTCGCTTATCTCAGCGTCGGCGGTAACTTCCAGGACGTCATCGTCTCTCCTCCGCCCGCTGAAGACGTCGGAAAGGTCCCCAGTCCTCCTTAATCTATCTTTTTTTTTTTCTCCAATCAGGATGTCACCATTACTCCATTCTAATAAACTCTTTCCATCTCGAGTCTAGTCTTGTTGTTTTATGTTTTTTTACAACGGTTATGACATGTACATATTACAACTTAGTTGTGCAGTCTAAAAATGTGAAATAAACCAGGGCCCTTGTAAAAGTCAATAAATAACAGGTTAGAAAAATAAAGAGCATCTTTCTTGTAATAGAAAGTGTCACCATTGTATTGGTGTTCTCTCAGGATCAATAAGCTCGCAGAGTGCTTGTTTTGCACATATTCATGATCTGAGTGAGACTGCTCCGTCGCACCGGTTGCCGGTGATAAGTGCCGAGGGCATGGCAGCTCCGGCGCACGGACCGGCTGCCTGGCGCAACAGCCCAGCAAGCTCACGGGGATTTTGGCTGATTGCTGGGCAACACACCATATCGAGCCACAAGATCTTCATGAGCACCCAAGACTCGTCCCCTGCCAAGGTCAGCCAGCCTCTTGCAACCCTTCATACTCGCTCTCTCTTCCTCATCTCGTCCTCTCCCATGATGCAGTCCAGCGACGCCCCACTCCCACTCTCCCCAATCATCCTCGGTGGCGCCACCTTTGTCAGTCATCAACATGTCCTTGCAAGCATCTACATACGGCCATCACTAATACTCCTTCGCTTCCAAGCAGTCTAACATCTATAACTCCGACGAGGAACTGAAGAAAAACACCCCCGAGTCTACCCTCCTCTTTGCCCTTCGCAATGGGATCAACGCGATCGATACCTCGCCATACTACGGGTATTGACCCAAGCTCAAATAACCACCTCTAGCAGGACTGTGGGCTTGCTGACCATACTGTTTTGTCTTTCTTACCCTCTCACAGCAACAGCGAATCGGTGATCGGACAGATTCTGTCCAAGCCTGACTTCCGAGCTGAATTCCCAAGAAGGTCCGTTGTATTTCTTTAAGGGGGGGGGCTTGTCTCGATTTCAATGTCAGGTCAATTGGTTGCAATTTTCTGATACCGCTCTTCTCGACTCACCCACCAGCTCGTATCACATCCTGACCAAATGCGGAAGATATGGCCCCAAAACCAAGGACTTTGATTACTCGCCAGAACGCATCATCCGCTCGGTGAAAGAAAGTTGTAGGTTGTTGGTCAGTACCCTTCCTATCTTACTCTCATTTTTTTTTTTTTTTGATAAATGGGGTGGTGTGTTAAAATGCAACTTGAATTTTTTGTTTGCACAGGGTACTGATTACTTGGACGTGGTATACCTTCATGATGTCGAATACGTGGCAGAAGATCATGACGAATTCCTCAAAGGCGGGCATTGTATTGTCTCGCTTGATGATCCAAAGCCGCAGCTCGATCCCGCCCCGAGGACAGAAACCTATGCCCAAAGCTACGGTCCTGGTGATGACACCATAGTATCTGCTGCCAAAACATTATTTCAACTGAAACAGGAAGGCGTGATACGTAAGGTAGGAATCAGCGGTAAGTTCCAGATTTTTTGGTTTGTAAAGTAGGAGCAAGATATCAATAATGACAATAATCGCATCATTTTGGGAACAGGCTACCCTCTTGGAACGCTGTTGAGAATGGCGCATTTGATCGCTGCCAAGTTGGGTTCTCCGCTGGACCTGGTGATGTCGTATTCGTGCCTGACGCTCCAAAACAACGCCTTGGAGCATTATCTGGGCTACTTGAAAGCAACTGGGGTGGGACAAATCATCTCGGCGTCTCCGCTCGGCAATGGTCTCCTGACCACCCGTGGTCCGCATGATTGGCATCCCGCTCCCGAGGCGCTCCGACAGAGCATCAAGGCGCTCGCAACGACCGTTCAAACGACGTACCATCTCCCCCTCGAACGTCTTGCCCTCCATCATTCCTTGTACTTCCCTTATACCGTCGTTGGGTTTTCATCCGTCGAGGAAGTCAAGACCGCCTTGGATGTACTCGAACAAGTCCGCAACCATAAGGACGATGTGTCTCTCGGCTTGGCCAAGGCTGCAATCATGGATACTCTCAAAACCGCGGGTTTCTTCAATTGGTCTTGGCCTATGATATGTGACTAGGTCTTGAAAGGCTTGTTTTTTTTTTTTTTCCTGATCAACGGCCATCAGCTTGGCACTTTTTTTCTTACTCGTTCTGGCGTTCGAAGTGGTGATATCGAATGGAAGAATGCAATAAACGTAAAAAAAAAAGAAGTTGGCGAATCAAGGATTGCGTAGGATTTTGTCTCGTTTCCCGCCTCCTCGTCGTCACATACACATCCATCATGCATGAACACTGCTGCAGACTGTAACCACTTTATTTATATTCTGTCATTTTTAAACAACCGCCATGTATTTCGATGTAATATTGTTATCTGGGAATGGAAGATGAGATGTGGATGCAAGAATCAGGATATATACTGTTGTTAAGATTTCAGAGTTTTTATGGCTTCTTTCCTCTGTCAGTCTCTATTAGCCATATTACCCCTGATAAAAAGAAACCAAGCTATTTATATTATCTCATGTTAAGACCTGTTAAGAGACTGTATCTTCTCAAAGTCCATAGAATTATGTCATGATTTTTTCCAAACTTAACATACTTTCTTTTGGTGGGAGTAGTGAATCATGGAACCTCCCATACTTCAATGAAAAGTGAGTACATCATTCCCCACATACCCTTACTCCCTCTGGCCTATTTTTGGTTGGATATTACACAAGAGGAGGGCAAGGGAAGGACTTGGGGGACTAATTCACCAAAATACCTCCCATAGATGTATGCAAGTATGGAGTTTGTCCTTATGGAATTATGGAAATTATGGAGAGAGAAATGAGTCCAGCTACTCTACTGTCTCAGATGAGATCATCCAATTTACCTGCCCCATTTAGTAGTAGCGTCCGTTTAATTAGTTCTTCCTACTAGCTCAACCGTCATGACTCATCTCTCTCTCTCAAGGATTATCGCGTCAAGGTTTTCGCGAATAATATGTATTGCTGGGCCGCCTGAGAGCCTTGGCATCCAACACCAAAGACAATTGGGCACACACGAAATAATATGTACGAGGGAGTCTCTCGTCAGGGAATTCCCAGCTTCAGCAACCGTAATATGGGTGGTTTAGCAACCATCCCGTTAGTCGTCGCCAAACAAAAACAACAACCCAAAAAAAAAAAAAAACTTCAAGTCTTGAGTCTTGTGTGTCAACAATGCTGGATAAAGTGTTCCATTGAATGACTCTCAGAGATGCAACAACCAAAAAGCTTTAAGTCTGGAGCATTGTGCTTGCAGAATAAATTGTTCCATGGAATGAATCTCAGATACTTCAAACCTCCTTTGAATAAATTATGTACAGTTTTATTCCACTGAATACAATTTTAATAACACTTTGATTTTTGTTTTCCCAAGGGATAGTATTAATCAGAAGCACTCTACATTTTTTAGTATAGCCTAGTTTTGTCTGCCTCTGAGTTTTTTCCCAGGTTTTTTCCTATTACTTTATACTTTGTCCTATTATTTTATACTTTGTCCTATTATTTTATACTTTGTCCTATTATTTTATACTTTGTCCTATTATTTTATACTTTGTCCTATTATTATTTTTCCTTTATTCTAATTATTATATTGTACATGTAAAAATAACATTAGAATAATTTGAACCATAAAATATATGCTTGAATTATGAATTTAATTATTTTACAAGTTTTTATGAATTGACAATTAGCCTGATAAAAAATCCTGAAATTATTAATGCATCACAAGGCTCCTGAGAGTGCAGAAATTAATTCATTTAACCTTATCTATCACAAAGTTAAAATCATCCCTTGATGTAAATAATAATTATTGTCTAATTGATGTCACATCATATGGGAATTGATTAGAACGTCGCCAGATTAATTAATCACATCATTGCACTGCATAGAGCACACCCCCAGATTTCTGAGCACCTCAGAGAACTCCAAGGATCTCTCATGAGGTCTTCTGAGACATATCTGAAGATGTATAAACTCCTGCATTTCATTGGACTTACACCTTAAATGCTGCAATGTCTCTTGCTAGGCTTGCTAGGATGCGACATCGAGGAAGGCTTACTTGTAGCTTGACTGAAGCACCCATCTAGGCCCCCTTTATACCAGATCTATGCACATAATGGCCATGAGTTGACTGTGCCATGCCTTTGTACCACATCCCTATGTTCAATCCAGCAGCTCCATGTGCACTCGGAGCCAAACACATGGCTTCTTTGTAAGCCTTCCTTCTATTCTGTGCCAATCATAATCATTGGCCTGCTCTGATAAGTACCAAGAGTGAGCTCACAACCCACAGGAAGGGTTCGAATCGATAAAAATCTGGAGGTCTTGTGTAACGAGTCAACGCTTGGCAAGGCCCTCACCTCGGACAATGAGAAACTTACCAGGTCTCCCAGATCAACCATTTGACATGTTTGCTACCCTTGCCGTCTTGATGGAGCTTGATGATGTGAAGAGACTGCTTGTTCATACTGATATCTGAGTCAAGTGTATTCTGATTCTTGCCACACAACAATATATTACAAATCTTGCCACACGACTTACTAGGCATCCTAGGAAACTTCCTAGGACGCGAGTGGCTACAACTTGTTGTTTCTGATGCAGCTTTAGGCAACGGTGGATCTTTAGGTGGATTAGGAGTTGGTTGAGATGGGGCAATTACAGCTGGCTTGCGCTGCAAGCGCAAGTTGTAGCAAGAAGGTACGGGATTTGGAACTTCATTGTTGACAGCGACATCAGCACTCTCCTTTTTTCTCGGCCACAATTGTTTGATCAAAATTTCAGTAGGAGAATTTGGGCATGCTTGAGTGGCTTTTTCTGGGATGTCTGACTTTTTCTTCTGCTTTCTGGAGGGTGGGCCCGGCTGAGAGGAAGAACCACAGCCAATTTGATTCACATTTGGCCTTTCGGAATATCGAGTCGCTTTAGAACATGGATTTACTGAAACGGATGGAGAAGCCAAACTCAAATCATGGTAACCATTATCTGATGCTTGAGACAGGGCCAGTGCCAAGCAGGCCAGGTTGGGCCTGGATGTTGAGTGCCAATGCGGTGTTCTTGTTGCACAGATGCTGCCGGTCCAAGATTGCCGGCTTGAGCAGCTTCTGGTTGAGCCGGACGATGGGCGAGGGCAGGCCCAGAAGCACACCCTTTGCGGCAACATGGCCTGGTAGAATGAGAGACGGCATCCTGTAGTGGAGATGGATAAATAAGTGGTTGCATGATCTTTCAAGTCACCAAGGATCAAGTTATGCATTATTTCTATTGAGCAGAAGTCAACAGGGCACCAACACTCATGGTTATTGAGGATACTGAAGCGCACATGACCATGTTGTTTGGCAAATTGATTCCATGCAGCGTGAGTCTTCAATTTCTCCCATTTGAGAGTGAGTTCGAGATGAAGCTCATTAGTACAAGTAACTGCCTGAAAGTCTGGTCAAACCAGACACCTTTCCAAAAATTTTTGAGTTCATCAACGAGTGGCTGAAGAGGGTGATTGATTTGGGCTAGGCTAGGCTCAGATGATATGAATTCTGATTGACGGCTCCACCAAAGCACTGCCCTCCTTTGTGGTATTTAAATACATGATACTACCACCGGCAAAGGGGAGCTTCCATGGTGCTTTGTGTGTAGCTCCCACATTCATTCACTCACAGGTTCTTGATGTCGCTTGCTAGCAAGCAACACCACTTTTTTCATGGTGAATTACCCCAAGTCACCCAAGTCCCTCAGAAAACGCACTCAGCCCTTAGGCTCCATTTGGCCGCCCCTAATCGTAATAATATATCCTTTTTTTTCATGGGATTATTACGAAGGGGGGGGGCGGATAGGTCCGGATATCGTGATTACACTGTTGGGTGTTTGGCATGGCCCCCAGCGTCGTAATCTACATGACGCCTAATGACGATTTTTTAAAGTTCCCCGCCAGAGTGCATATTTTGGTCCGCACCAAAATATGCACTGTAATAATCGCCAACAGGTTCCCACGGCTCATCGTAATGTCGGAAAAAGGGTTTTCAAACCCTATTTGTGATATTACGCAAACCTTGGCCGTCCTCACACACGATTGGGACAGCCAAACGGAGCCTTAGATATAATTCTTGTCAATACTGGAGGACTTCCCGTCGGTCTGGAATGTCTAATTTAGACGGGCTAAATCTAATTTCCAAACTTTGTTTGGTGGTGGGAACCTGACTGTCGTCAATTTTCACCACCAAACAAAGTTTGAGATTTAGAACTAGAAGCGCCAGATTAAGGAATCTGGGCGACGGGAAGTCCTCCACTGTACGAGATTTTCCACTAATTCTCACCATGGTTTTGATTAGTGTTCTTGCGACAGGAATCTTTTGCATCTTCTTGTGTGCTTGTGGCGCTACAGCATTGTGGGGCCCGGGACTTCCCGCACTTTCCGGGTCCATAGACACCGGCGACAACCCGTTGCGCAGGCCCCTGCCGCCTCCCATGACGACTCCATGCCGCGCATGGAACTTCGCTTCTCACAGCGACAGTCTGCTCCGCAAGGGACCGTCTTTTCAACACAAGAAAAGAGATGAGTCCTACACCACCAGCATGAAGAAACAAGTGAAATCCATTAGAGGTATCCCCACCCCGCCCCCTCAC
>SMGU01002468.1:0-10842 GCA_004348175.1 Puccinia novopanici | reverse complement strand
CCATATCAGTAGAACAAAGAGGAAAAGACAGGCTAGGTTCACCAGCGGAGTCCAGTCCCAAGGCCATTCTTTCCCGCAAGCGCAAAGAAGAATATCTGATTCGCTACAGCAATTTACCGCCTGGGGAGACTCGAGTTATAAGCAGGCCCCGCATGGGCAACCTGGCTGCTGATGTTGATTTGAACGAGCTTCCGCCGGATGATGAATCGAGAAGCGCCACTCTTAGCACCACGTCACCAATCATTTCATCAGAACGTGCCAATATATCAGTAGAACAAAGAGCAAAAGACATGCTACTTTCACCAACGGAGTCCATTCCCAAGGCCATTATTTCCTGTAAACGCAAAGAGAAAAGTCTGATTCACAACAACAGCATGACAACTATTACAGATGATAAATCAACTTCAAATCATTCCCAACAACTCCAAGTCACAAACTCAGAACCAACTGAAGAGCTGGAGGATAATTCCAGTCTTCATGTCAAGAGGATTCACAAATCAGTTGCACCAATGAAGGAAGAGGAACCTCTCATTGTGAGTAACTGGGAATTTGTCATCTTGAATCCAGCAGCAGAAAGTTCCAATCAAAACAATGCAGTATTTCCTCATGGACAACCTAAATCAGCTCAGGACCTCTTTCAATCCTTGCACAATATTTTCCCCAGGCTAGATCAAAGGGAGGGGTTCTGGATACCAAGGGAACATGAAATGGATTTTTTTGACGCATTCCATCTCAGGAGACATTATGTTCAATATCCACGCCGTCCTGTTTCTCCTCAAAGGAATAATGCAATCTTACACATCATGGTGAGAATTGCCAATGAGAAACTTCATCTGGACCAACATTTGTTCTTTTTGGATGATATCAAAAAAGAGTTGATTGCAAGAATTGACCCTCACATTCCTATTTCATCACTAGAAATTGCAAACAAATTGAATTCAATCTGGAAATTAACCAAAATGGCAACAACGATTTCAGTTTTGTATCTAACATTATTCAGGGAACATGAGGGGGATAAATTGTCAAAAAGACACATCACACACTTCCTTGATTTCATGAAGGAGATTCTGACAAGATTTGTAAAATGTCAAGTGGGTAAAAAAGGACCAGAATTGTTAGTTGATCTTGCCGCAAGCTGGGATAAAATTTTGAAATTTCATACACCTGGCACCAAGATCAAGTTGGACGCATCAAAAAATATTTCACTGGCCTGGAAGACAGTCAAGTATTGGCTCCAGAAGAATGGGATCTCTGAAAAATCGAGAGCCTTTGAAAAACATTCATGTAATGTTATGATAACTGAGGTGATCAATAAGATCATCTTCTTCTCAAATTACAACACTATCATGGAAACAAAAAGGTAAAATTAAAACAGAAAATCTATGAAAAATTTCACAACTTAATATGTTGAGCTTTTTTCATTTTTCATTCAATCATATATTCATCTTGAGATATATGTGATAAAACCATATTTATTTCTTATAATTATACATATTTGTCTTGAAGTTATGTTAAATTTCAAAAATATTTCTTTGGTTATATTACTATTTATCCAGTTTTCATAATTCAAATTCTTAATCATGATGAAAAAAAACATAATTGTTTTATATGAGGAAAATATCAAGAGAAATCTGAGACCTTTGTGGCATCATGTGGATCCTCCACCTTCATGCTCTATGTATGAGCTTCTGGTTTGCCAGTAGGAAAAAAAAGGTTATAGCACTACATTGAAAGATTTAAAAATGCAAAAATTACTCTTTGACCCACCCACCCTCATCTTATGAAAAACTAGGGAATTTGTGGCTACGCTGCAGACCTGTTACATACCTATTTGACACCTGGTGTCAAAATTAGAGTGAACTCCATAGTTCACTGAGGCTTGGTGTCAATAGGGAGAAGGACAATTGTATTCACTGCACTAAATTTTTAATACAGGTCAAAAAAGTAATATTAAAATGGCAGGAGTGCCAACAATATGTTCTCTTACCCTGCTGACTCAATAAATGGGTTACTCTTGCCTGAGTTAACTGAAACGTTTTTACAATGGGGAGCTGGAAAATTTATGTTGAGTACACTAAATTTTGAACACATGTTGAAAAAGTGATATCACAATGGCAGGAGTGCAAAAACTTATTCTATTACCTGGATGACTCAATATCTGGGTCACTCTCCCCTTGAAAAAGGTTACAGAATCACCCAATGAAACTAATAAAAATAACTCATCATCAGATCACCTCAGTACCCAATGCAGAAAAACAACTCACTGCAAGAGGAACAGTATCAACATGGCACCTTGGACCCAGATTATTCAACCAAAAATCAGAATTTTTTCCTTCATTGCTTGAGTATTGTTGATCAGATGAAGGAAAATAACTTGGTGTTGAAAATTTGCCAGTGTTAGGATCTGGCTGATTGCCGAGTGAGATAGAAGTAACTTACAATTGGAGCTGTGAAATCTTTAGCCTTAATTGCAGAGTACAACCAAGTTTTTTCCTGTCTACTCAAGACTGTTGGCACCACCAAAGTTCCAGTGGTGACACCTTTTACTAATCCACTGTATCATTTATGACATTGAAGTCACAACACTTCACCTAAATTAAGAGAATTTTTGTCAGCTTGCTACTATTTAGAGACAAGCTAACATAACTCAATGTTAAAAATTCTTAAATTTAGTCAAAATTAGGGATGAAAATCAGAAAAAAATTATCATGACAATGAAATCTACATACAAAATAACCTAGGGTCACTCCCTGGACCCTAGAAAAGAAAAACACACCTTCTACCACTTTACCATAGCAGAATTTATGACTTAGCCAGAAATGTTGTGAATAAAGGCATGAAGAATTTCACAAAAGGTTCTTCTGAGATTTCACAGACCCCTGTAGACTACAAGGTTTCAGAATATGCACTTACTCAATCAAGACATACCCCTAAATATAAATGAATAGGTGGAACTACGATAGAAAACTATAAAACAATTGATCCCATGAGAATGTTACATCATTTCCATAGAAATTTCATCATGTGAGAATATCCAATAGCCCAAGAGGATCTACTTACTAGCGTGTGAAGAGCTTCAATAAAAATATCTGTAGATCCTCTAGAAAACTGATATGTAGCTGGGAACCTGATCTGTTACTGATCCCACAGCCCCAAGATATTCTCATTAGAGCTTCAAACTGCTCCCTGAAACCCTCATTTTGAATCAGGAGCCCAGAAAATTCTTATAAGAAGCCTCTGTAGCCCTGCTTTTATCCCCCAGAGATTCCAGACACCAGAATAGACAGATTTATCCAGCAAACCACCAGCACAACCTTAGTGATTAAGTTTTATAAGTCTCTCCATTTTCTATATCCCTTCCTCATTTCTTCTCAGGACACGCTATAACCCCATCTAACTAGCCTGAGCCCTGCTGCAAGGATTTCCACTCCTCACTCTCCTGATATCCTTGTTTTTTTTTCATCATCCCTGGGCTTGAATCCCTGCTTATAAGGTCCCAGAATATCAGTTTACAATAATACCCTCTGTCTCACATCAGGGCCTGATACCTTAGAGGGCATCCTCAAAGAACCCCTACCTAGAAGGCCCCTCAGGAACATTTATTTCCACCTCTGTGGCCCTTACAGCACCCATCTTTCTTATTTATCTCACCGCAAAGAAAGAAGACCAAACTATCAAAAACACATCAAAATACCAAAAAAACATAAAAAAACATTTATTATATTTTTCACTAGCTTTGCAGCATGTGTAGCTAGAAGGAATCCATCCTTGGCATCACAGCAGCTGAAAATTCTGGCAAAGTGCTGTTGACCAGTTAAATTTTGTGCACTGGCAAGAATAACAATCAAAAAAGCTTCTGCAACTGAATTTTTCCAGAGTTGGTCAATGACAGGAGGCATAGCATTGAGGAAATACCATTAACTGGTTCCAGAAGCAGAATTAGTTATTTCTCCTTGAAGAGATAACATTGCCGGTTCAGGAAGTTTAAAAAAAAAAGCTAATACCAGCTTTTGAGATGAGCTTGCAGAGGAAAATTTGCTTTTATCTTGAACTTGAAAAGTGCCAGAATGGGGAGGAGACTTCAAATTTTGGACTTTGACCCACAAGTGGGTGACTTCCAACTTCTGAATCAATGAATCTATTCCGGTGCCTCCCCAAACACATAGAGGATGTACCTCAAATAAATGCAGGGGGGAGGTGATAAGCTAGATGAGCACTGAAGGTGGTGAATGATCTGGGTGAATGAAGTTAGGCCAGTTTAGAAGTAAGATCATGAAGGAAATTGAGAGATGAAAAATGAAAGTGGTGGTTAAAAAAAGGACAAACATCACAGGATCTTGTCCTGGAATTGGGATGAGGTATCACTGTATGAAGTAATGAGTTATTTTTGGTTCTACGGCAGGTGCACAGAGACTTCATTCAAATATGTGTGGAAAAGTGGGCAGATGGATGCGGCGGGGGTTAAAGCAGAGCCGGAATAGATTTGGGTCTTATGCTGTCATGGGTGTTGAAGGCAAATAGGAGTGGTAATAATACTATTCTCTCAACCTTGCTTATGCACTTTTGTGGCAGCATATTCAGATGAAACCCAGGACATTCTAGGAATGTTCTGGGGTTTGTTGTGGAATCTGAATCTGGAGATTACAAACTTGTTTTTTCAAGATACCGGAAACAAGAGCAAGACAAGCAGAAAAGGTATGACCCACAAATTTTTTGATTGATTCCAGTTTTTAGATATTGTTCTTTGGAAAGTCAAATACCAGAAATAGAATATATGTGAGCTGAAATGCTGTTTGTTTTATATAAAAGAATAGAAGAGAGATAATATAAATATGATGAGAGAGATGAGCAGTTGGGTCTATGCAGTGACCAGCCCCCAATTATTGAAAAACCCCATTTTGTCTTGGTTTTCTGAGTTGGATGTTACAACAGGACAATTCCTGGCACTTTACCATGAATTGCCAGCACATATATGTTCCCAGATGTTACATTTGAAACATTTAGTATGTTCGTTGTATGAAAACCCTCTATCCACTTCAAAAATAATTTGAACCATTGTGAAACTAACCAATGTAATGTGTATCATGCATGTACAATTTATGCAAAACTGCTTGCAGCTCAAGTCCACCTTTTGGCATGAGCAGTTCCTCACTTTTGGTGGTGGGAATTTTCCTTTGACTATGGCCCAGCATTCCTCATCATTATCACATTGCCTGTTAAACCAATTGACTTCCATTTATCTTGCGCTTCTAATAGTGCTTACCATGATGCTGTGTGGGCTACAAGTCTCATCCTATCATAGCTCAAACATGCACCTTTTTGGATATGTTGCCTGTATCAAACACATCTTCCTTACTATGTACAGTTCAGTGGGCCATTTCAAATAGGGCATTTTTATGCAAATGTCATAAAATTAGGACGGTTCACATAGGGCTGAAACCAGCAGACCATCAGCAAGATTTAACACAGTGCTCCAGCCAATTTGGCGGGAGAGGTCTGCTGATGTTTGGTTACACCACAGCCAGCTGTCAAGGGGTTTTCAAGCTGAAAAAAATTGAATCCCCTGGGGAATCAAATTTTGTCTGCTTCATGCCTGCCGGCACCAATTTCCTGTTGCTCTTTCAGCATTCAAATTGGTCCTGTGCCCTAGGCATGGGAGCACAGCTAGAGATCAGTTGGAAACCAAACTCCTTGAGTGTTTCCAAACCAGTTGGCCACAGAAATGGCATACTCTCATGGGTCAGGCCGGCTCAGAGCAGAAAAAAAATCAATTTTGCGCTCAAGGTGATTTTTTTCCACTCTGATTCTCTGGGATCTGTCAAGTATTGAGTCTGCTGGCTTGCATAGAATAAATTCCTAAAATGTAGCAATCTCATCCCAAAGTTTATTTCAACTTTAATAAAACAATATTGCTTGTCACATTTTTTTTTAAACTGCAAGCCAGCAGCTATGTGAACTGGCCTAGTATGAAGAAAGCCGGTTTGGATTTCAAAAGGCCTTAAAAATTTGGCAACTCAAGGAAAGTAATTACAATGGAATGCTACTCAGATGAAAAAAGAGAAGATGGTAAAGAGGAAAATGAGAGCTATCAGGGAGAGTTGGTTTTGTCTTTGGAGGTGGTTAGATGGCTACCCAAAAAGTTAGCAATGTCAAACCACAAGAAATTCAGCTTCAAATCCTGAACCGCTCACACCAAAAACTGGACTCAAGTCGCAAGCCCTTTGGAGGGCTTGCTTTGCAAGTCCCAAAGGCGGGGTTTAGCTCCAGCCTCAGGCAATGGTTCAAGTCATGGCTATCGGTTTGACTTGTTTGTCGGGGCACCGCCGGAGGGATCAAAACATTCCATCCTGTATTCCACATCTCACTTCAGTTCAGCATAGGGTGTTGGGAAGACTTCAAGGGAGCTGGGACTAAGGATTGGGGACGTTTTTTTTTTATTTCTTTTGGGGTACTAATTTCGGATTGGCAAGATTGATTTTCGATTGGGAGGTCATGAATTTTAGGGAAAATTGTGGGTGAGGGGGGGGGGCCAACCGGAAGGTTTTTGGGGACTACTGTACCTTCGCTAACTCGTTTCCCCCCTGCGGAATGCAGAGGAGGGCTCATGACCTTTGCTTGCTTTTGTGTCAACTGTTCCTCTCGGGTGCGTCTATCTGTAGGGCAGTTGATGAACTGCCTATGTATGGCCTTGCTGATTTCCGCACCTTTGCTGATGCCATAGGGGGTTTCCAGCCAAAGGAATATCCGCTCACCAAGGCTTGCTCTGCAGATGCGCAAGACAACCTACGTGGTGAACCTTTGAACTTTCCAGCTGATTGATGCACCTTAAAACGCGAGCCAGCAGTTCAAATGTTCAAGAAACAGCACACAACCAAACCAAACAACCACCTACTATCCAACTCAGCAAAAAGGAAGATTGCCCTCCCAAACGCACACTCACTGGCACACGCAACCACCCACACCCAACAGCAGATCACCATCTACTACGACCAA
The DNA here is from genome assembly GCA_004348175.1 of Puccinia novopanici. Taxonomy (NCBI): domain Eukaryota; kingdom Fungi; phylum Basidiomycota; class Pucciniomycetes; order Pucciniales; family Pucciniaceae; genus Puccinia; species Puccinia novopanici. The sequence continues at coordinate 3,849 of SMGU01002468.1, read as the reverse complement.
CACCAACAGCCCATCTACTTTGCAACCCGCTCCACTGACTTGCTCGTCCCATCCATCTACACCCTCCTCAACCAACCCAACCTACTGCCCATCATCAGGACCCACCAGCATATCCTGGACAAACTCACCCAGGGTGCTGACCTCATGCTGCCCGGCCTCATCAAACCTGAACTACTGCCACTCAGCCATCTCAAGAAGGACCAGCTCGTAGCCATCGCTAGCCATCAACCCAACGACCCCATATGGGCCGTAGGATATCTCGCCCAAGATATCTCGCTCCTCCTCCAAGCCGATTCCGGGAAGGCCGTCATCACCCTCCACACCCAAAACGACTCGCTATGGAACGCCGGAAACAAACAAGTACCAACACCAACAGTCCCATTGGAACCATTAATCGAAACCCAAGAACCCCCCGCTTCTTCTTCTGCTGCTGCTGCTCTTGTAGAAGAAACACCAAAACCTGTGCACTCGCCCGATGCTGTGGACAAGCCACCATCGACCCATGTCGACCAGTTCTTGCTCTCGGCACTCCTCATCACCCTTTGGAAGAAGGGCCACACCCTCCAGTCCTTACTCCCCATGCCCGCATCCCTCTTCTACTCCGATCACATCCTTCCCGCCCGCCCTCTCGAGTGTCCTAAACCCGTTGGCGTCAAGGACTCCAGCGCTAAAAACTTGGCCAAATGGCTCAAACAAATGCAGAAAAAAGATCTCCTCAGCATCAAGGAAGATCGCAAGGGCGGCGAGACCATGATCACCTCTCTGAATTGCGATCATCCCGAGTCAGTCCATTCCCTCCCTCTCTCAATCATACCTCCATCCACTTTTTATTTAAAAAAAAAGGAAGAAAACCCTCTTGGTGTCATAGGCTTGAAAAGTTTGTCACGTTTCGCACGATTGCCGATCAAGAAAAAATGGAGGCGAAAGCGCAACATGGGGACGAAGCAGGAGAGGATGCTGCCGCCAAGAAACCTCCGTCCAGCTATGCGGCCTCATGGAACTTACCCGAGACGACTCTCAGTCAGCTGTTCCGTGCCAAGAAAGACCCCGCAGCCGTGGCGGCCTGGATGGACATGGTTGATCTTGAGTTAAGTCCTGACTCATTCCCTGTCAACAGAATGATCAATAAATTGATGAAGCATGATTTTCGGTGATAGTTCTGAAGAGTTGTATACCCGCCAGGCGATCAAGGACGCGTTGATCAAGTATCTGGACGCGCAGGTCCCACCACCTGCCCCCGGTTCTAAGCCCATCAACCGCGCCCTCGTCGTGCCAGACGCGTCCCTGACAGCGGTGATGGGACTACCAGGCCCCGCTTCTGAGCCGGTGTCGCGCAACAACTTGCTTGACACCCTCCTAGATCGCGCCTTCGACCCTTGGTGGAGACTCGAACGCGACGGGGTCTTCGTGTTCGAAAAGTATGTCTCATCTCTCTTCTCTGTAGGTGTACAGTGGCTTGATGTTGTCTTTCCTTCTTGGCTGGATGTGTGTGCAGGAAAGGAGAGATGCCGACGATTGTGCTCAAGATGAAGAAACGCGCGGGGCCTAAACACGCGACGTTGATTGCGGGTAAGTGCGGATGTGTTGAGTGCGGGTGGACACACGGGCAGGAGAGCTGATGGTGTGTGGGAGCAGGGCTGGAGCTTTTTGGGATCGAGCCGGTGCGGCTGGCGAAGGAGCTTCGATCGCTGATTGCGGGGAGCACGACGAGTTGAGTAGCGGCTTCTCTTCTTGGGAGGAGGGGGGGAGCAGATATATTCTGACGTCTATCTGTCCCACGTCAGCCCATCCGCTCCCGCCCGGCCATCCCACCGCCATAGCCTTGGCCTCGAAAGAGCTCCGCGATAAGCTCGCGGCTCACTGGGGCCCCGCCCCTCCTCGCCCTTCGCCCCTCGAGCTCGAGTGTCAGGGCGACCAGCGCGCCTTCCTGCAAAACCTCCTCACCCAGAGCTTTCGCATCCATAAGTCCTTCATCTCCGTCCCCTGAATATCTCTTTTTTTCCTCTGCGCTTTGCGCTCTGGGAGTCCATTTCCTTGCTCCATGTACCTCCCCCCCCCCCCCCCCCCCCTCTGCCCCTTTGTTTTGGGTTGATTGGCAGGACGGACAGTTGTGTGTGCATGGCGCACTTGATGAGATGCGCTGTACACATCAGCTAAACCAGATGAAATCTGTGTGAGGGGGTAATCAACCATAACATGGTGAAATCTTGAGGAGCTTGTCAAGACGTGTTGGGATTAGGGCAAGCACTGGCTTGGGGGGCTCAAGGCAACGCTGGGCTGCTACCCTGCGCTTCACTACTTCACTACTTGGCTGATAACTGTTTGTGCAGCTGCCAAGACTCTTCGCCCTTGATTGTGTCGCGTTCGTTAGCCATACCAACTCCTACACGACGCTCAAGATTAGTTTTGTTCCCTAGGTATTGGTCGGGCTAGGTTCATGTAAGGGCCACACTACACTGGCCACTAGCATGGTTTATGTTGTTTTTGCTTATAAAAGTTGGGGAGCAAGGAATTGGCATAATTTTTTTTTCTTCTTGAAGTTAACTGGTGTGGAGTGTTTATAGACAAGGTGGCAGCTGCCCACAGAGGCTCAGCAGAAGGGGTGCAGCCCTGAGATGCTGATCAGGGCATATGGCACAGATGGACGGCTGAGATGGTCCAAAAAAAAAAAAAAAGGAAAGGAAAGGAAAGTATCTGCAGAGCTGTTGTTGGACTGAGCAGAAAGATATGTGTGCTTTTGTCAGCGGCAGAACGTGGGGTGGTGTGATCAGGGGATTTGAGGGGTGTGAGTGGAGAGTTGGGCAGACAAGGGTCACTGCAGGGATTCACTAGACGGGAATGAGTAGGCCATGGGGTCTGGAAATGGGGGGCAGCTAGCTGCCTGAGGAGCTAGGCAGATGCTGCGGCAGTGCAGTAGGGTGCAGAAATCAATGGTGGTGGGGGTGCAGAAAAGAGTGGCACACGGGGAGCAGGGGAAGTGTGAAGTGGTGGTTGGGGAGTGGGGGCTGTGGTCTCTTATCTATCTATCTACATAGACAGAGTGCAGGTGTTGAAATTTCAACTCTTCCCCTTCTTCTCCATCTTTTTTTTCTTATTTCTTGATATCTCTCACCAGGAAAAAAAGTAAGGAACCTCCATGAAGGTGGCTTTAATGTATCCCAGTTCTATCTCAGCTTGTATCTTCTATGTATCCCTTTCATATCCTTGCTTTATCTACTACCCTACCTCCATCCTTCTTTTCTTCATATAAGCCAAGCAAATATCAAAAAATTGTTGAATCATTATACCAGAGGGCTTAACCAAAGCACCCAAAACTCTCAAATGGACTTTTTTTTCTGAAAAACTTAAATTTGAATTTTTCTTTCTTTTTGCTTACTGTGACTATTATTGAGCAAAATGATGTAACTTCTTGGAATGTGCAATAAGAATTCTGTTTATTTTAATTTAGGGTCTTCGACACGCGACCCAGCGGATTGGAGCCGCGACCCCCCCCCCTCGTCCTCGCGACGGCGGGGTGGGTCGCGGCTCCAATTATCCGGTCGCGCCGGGTGGGTCGCGGCCCTAATGGCACCTTTACTGCGGCGGTGGGTCGCAGATGGAATCCCACCGCCGCAAAAGTGGGTCGCGGGTCGAATTTTCCCCCGCGACCCAAAAAATGCGACCCACTGGGTCGCAGATGGAATTCGACCTCCGCAAAAGTGGGTGCGGTGTTCCGCCCCCCGAAACCCCCGAACCCCCGGGGGTCGCAGGTCGAAATTGGGTTCACACCCAGTCTGTTGCCCTGAAAAATCAGGCAACCTGACATCAACCACCAACTCAGCCAAAATCAGCACACACCACCCCCAACCA
>SMGU01002463.1:0-17460 GCA_004348175.1 Puccinia novopanici | reverse complement strand
CTCAGCCAAGCCCTTCCAACTCCGAGTGCATTGGATCGATGGTTTCAACGCAATCCTCCTTCTCATCGGACACTAACCCTAACCCCACTGACACTAATCACAACCGTCTGAAACCGCAGACCCTGATGTACATACAAGAAAACGTCCCCTTGCTTCAAGCCAACAAAGATGCCCCGGCAAACTCATGGAGATGGCTGAAAAGCTATGTGACGTAAGTGAGTCACACCTTCCGGGCATGGTTGCCACACTGACATTGTCAATCTTAGCTCCCAGAAGCCGAGCGGTGGCCAGCTACAGTGGTGCTTATTCTCACAGGGATACAGCAATTGACCACCAAAGTTGACATAGAGGAACCCACCTCTGCCACCGACCCTACTACCATGCCTCTGGCATCAACTAGCCATATATCCACCCCCACCCCAGATATGACCACGATGCTGAAGACATTTGTATGAGCAAACATCCGACCGATACTGCTTCGCGGCACCCTTGACTGCTATGGCCGCCGGGGGGGGCGGAAGAATCATTCTTCTCAGTTGCCATTTTCCATCATGAAGGTAAGAGTCTTGACCTTGGCCGATGATCATTCAGCATTATAATGGCAATGAGATTGTTAACACATTTATGCCCCAATATTAGGACCTTCTTGAAAAACAAGACAAGAGCTTCCTCAGCCAGCTCCCTCCCAACTATCGAGATGACGCTAGGTGGATAGCTCAGTTCGACACCCTCATTACCGAACAACTCAAAGCGGACAAATTCAAGCTCGCGTCCCACATCCAGATCAACCTTCCATCTTCTGGTTCCCCTCTCCGGCCATGACCAAACTGAAGGAGTTGGTGGCTGACACTTACAGTGGCATGCTTCCCCGGTTCAAAGATGTACCGAGCTCCAAGATAAACAAGGAAGTTTCAAAGACGGATAAGGCACGCCTCTCATATTTAAGATTGATGATCAATCTTAATCGACACCAGCGCATCCAGAATGGTGAATCCAAGACACCAACGTTTTGGCATCAAATAGATGATGATCTCAACATGCGCACTGGTAAGAGTCGTGCATACAGGATAGCGTTTGCGCAGCTGCTTCTCAAGAAGGACCGTACGATTTGGAATGGCACCAATACAATCAACGATGTATCCCCGGAAGATTTTTCATTGCCGACTGAGGAAGAAATCTTAGCCGAGGAAAAACGGAACAAGGGCAAACCAGAGGAGGAAGATGATGACGACGAAGAAGCCTCAAACGAAGCCTCGACTGAAGGCTAGACTTTTCATTCCACCATTCCTTCCCTTCACCATTCCTTCCCTTTGCAGCTTACCCACTGCTTCCGATTGTCTTCTTCCAGATTTTGATTAATATTTTAATTTTAATAATTCCTTCCTTATTGTCATTTACATTTTCAGCTATTGCTTGTTTGTTTATTACAGCCAATTTAATATTTTTATTTACAAGTGTGTGTTGTGTGTGCAGTCATGCGACTGAATCCAGCATTCAATGTGGAATGAGTCATCTGTGGGGGTGGGAACGTTTCACCTCACCAATTATGGTGGAACAACGTTTCACGCAACGTTACCGTAGATTTTGGTAACGTTTTGCGCCATGTGGTCCGTATTTCAAACGTTTCTACACACAAAATGGTGGTTTAAGGAACCACCACGTAACGTTTTGCTTAACCAAACGTTTTTATCACGCTTGTTGGCGGTTGGTGTGCCGTCTCTTTTGCGTTCGGTAAACATTATCCCAGACGTTTGAGATTGGTGACCTGCGCCGACTGCCAGGCGACCGAAAGTGATGAATCAATAGAAAACATTTTACTTACGTTTTCGTGTCGTTCCGAATACGTTTTTTTGCGCCGGTGGTGTAGGCTGGCCTAGTGCAGTCCACTGAGATGAGCACCCAGTTAAGTCGACTGGGTTGATTCAAACCATTTCACTCAGTAAGCCCCACCGATTGCGTGGCGGAACTGAGCCGGGCCACAAGGGTTTCTTCCTTTTTTTTTGGGGGGGCTGCTCCCGGGGGCAATTCATGCATACTTTTTCGACGGCAAGAGAAGAGTATAAGGAGCAAGCACTCTCAGCTCTCCTCACAATTGCCTCATCATCATCTGCTGCAACTAATCCAACGCTTCATTATTTCATTTTTTCAGCTTGTGAGTTGTGATCTCATCTGAACCGAGCTCTCCACTTCTCGACTGCCCTTGCGATACTCGCTTCCCGATACTGACTGACTCCTTTTTTTTTCTGTACAGACGGGCGCTGTGTGCACTTTTCGTAATTCACCATTGGAATCAGCGATTCCTCACTTTCTCTGTTCTCTTATATTATATACTTGACTCCCATCTAATTTATTTTTTGCAGCACTCTTTTCTTTTCTTTAATAACTTCGGTGGACGGATCTGCATACCGTCATTTTTTTTTTTTTTATAGTTTTGAAGAAAGATGATGAGCTTTTCGGTTAAGAGCAAAGGATTCAGAATCTCTATGGTGAGCATTATGGCGATGTATTGGGCGCAAGAAGTGGCAAGTCACGGGTACATAAAAGCGTGGTCGGCGGATGACGGGCGGACGTGGACGTTAGGGCAGAAGCAAAAGCTCGCCACCTCGTCGATCCGAGGGTTCTCACAGAACACGGGCTGGATCGGGAGCAAGTTCCTCACCAGCCCCGCCATGGTCTGCAGCTCCGGCCTCACCCCCAGTCTTAAAATCGTCGCCCCCAGCGGCGACCTCTTCAGTCGCGCCGACCAGAGCGCCGGCAAAACTTTGGCAGTCCAATCCGGCGCTACCGTCCGCTTGCTCATCAACGACGAGCCTCACAAAATGTCAGCATACCGTCAAAACTTCTTTCCCTTTGATGAGTCCATATTCATCATTTTCTTTGTCCCCTTGATCCGCTGTAGATACCCTCACGAGAACGGGCACATTCAAGTCTATCTCGGCTTCTGTGGCCCGACAGAAACAAGCTGCGAGAACTTTGATGCCGCGACAATCAGCTACTTCAAAATCTTGTCCTTGAAACAAGGACTTGCATCCAAGAAGGAATTCCCCTACAATAAACATAAGGACGGAAATGTGGTGAAAGTGCCCATTTCCGATACTTTGCCCATGGGCAGTTACATCATGCGGGTGGAATTGTCAGTCGTCTTCCTGTATTTCTTTCAATTCTCGGTAGTTGCCGACGCATGATGATCATGAGCTAATACAACAAGCACAAAAAAACGACAGAATTGTGTTTGGGCAATCGTCAGAGGCGGAAGGAAAGCAAGACCAATACTACGTGACCTGTGGACAGATGGCGCTAGCGGCGCCGAAGTCGTCCGCGCCGGCGTCGCTGGAAAGCTTAGAGAGTGTGCGGTTCCCGGGGGCCTATAAGAACGGAAACATCGATCCGGAGGGCGAGCCGCCAGGCCCGGCTGTGGTCAAGTTTTCCATGGAGGGGGATGGGGCCGGCGCCGCGCCGTCCGTCCGACAGACCTCCGCTGTCGCGCCGGCTGCCACCCCCGGCGAGGATCATGCACTCCTCTTCTCTGATAAGGCTGCGCCCGCCTGCGCCCGCACTTGTCTTGCTACCAAAATCTCGGAGAATGCGCGGGGCATGCTCGGACGTCCTTGCGTCTCCACTACCCCCGAACCTGACCAGCACACCTGTCAATGCCAGGACGAGAAGTTCGTCGAGGCGTTTTCCAGCTGTGCTAGCGATCATTGCCAGGTACTATATACATCCTCCTGCTCCCTATTTCGAACCCAACTTACACCAGTGGTTGACGTTTTTTGTTCTCTTGCATCAATATTTATCATAGCCCGGATGCGACCTGCAGAACGCCTTGAACTCGTTCAGCGCGCTGTGTGGCCTCAAGACTGAGCCCGTCACGACATCCAAGTGTCACACCAACCGGAAAAGAGGACGACCATTTCGCTCTATTTAATTCAAACATAAATCTTCCCTTTTATTTTTTTGTAACGTCTTTTTTTGACTTGATTGGGGTGTTGTCCATTTTCCTCTGCTGGACATATCGGGACCAGGGCCTACTTGGTCATTCCGCGAGACATCAGCCATACGTACCATATGCTTTTCTTATTCTGCACTTGTTTTGATTTTGGGCACCGATATGCGACGTGACGGCAATGGAGTTTTTGTCGACCTGCCCACGGGTGTTGCAAGACATGATGATCGCCGCAGCCGGCTGATGATTCAGAACGTCAGGCCCCCGGAACATTCTCATCAAGATGTTGAAGGTCATGAAATGTGGAAGTTCACTGTGCCCACCCCCATACTGCCCAATTATGATTCACTTGCCGTCAGCTCCGGCCCCTTGCACCCCCGTTGTCCGTCAACGTTGCTCAATGAGACATTCCGTGCCGCTCACGAGTCAGAAGTTCCGCACCCTTGCTGATCTTCACTAACTCTGCAATCAATTTGCGCTTGAATTTCTGAGCAAATTGTTCTGATGAGAGTTCGACCGGATAAACTTGTGGAATTTCTCTGGCGCCAAAATAGCATCAAGCCCTCAAATAGGCATGGGCCTTATGGTTTCTTACTCGTGAACCTTCCTCACTGTCATAGGGACGCAGGAACTTCTCTTCCAAAAAACTGGCTCACGTTGGGATCGAAGCAAAAGAGCAGGATGATACAGTAGAATTAAATGCAAATTGCGAGAAAAGGGGCAGGACAGGCCAGTCAAGAAAAACAAATAAGAAGCAAGATGGCCAAATGTGACTGGGAATCGGAAGGGACGGCCGCCGTAAATTCAGAGGATCGGGCGTTGGAAAGAAGAGCTGTGGTCGCAATGAAGGTATGTTGCAGAGCGGTGGTGTCAGTGGTCAGCCTATTTTCAGAGAGTGTGTCATAAGTTGAAAAGGCATACCTCTTGAAACAACCAAGGTGCTCGTAGCGTTCCATCCTCTATGCTTAGGCGTTGCTCTGGGGAGTCTAAACAGTGGGGAAGGAACGTCAGATTGTGAGCGGAGGCAATGAGCGCGGATCAAGCGACGAGTAGGCTTACGTCAGCGCTCTTCATAGACTGGCAGTTGTTGGTGTTGAGAGCCCCGACGTTAAGGAAGCCCTGGGCGTTGCCGCAAGACATAGCGCTAGTGAAGCCACCGTTGCCGCCGCAGGTGTTCTGGTTCAAGGCGGCGACGTTGAGGAAGCCGGACTGGTTGCCACACCCTTGCATGGCGAAGGACGAGGGTGCGCCAAGCAAGCCTGCCAAGCCCAAGAACCGCTTCTCGAGCGGGGCTCCAGTGGTGGCCTCGGAGGCGGAGCAGGCCTGGAACAGAGCCAGGGAGACGGCGAGAACAGCGACAGTGAAACGCATGGCGATGTTGCTTGAGAAGGAGGGCTGAAGATTCAAGGACTGGTGCAAATGAGCGAAGTGGGCAGGCTGCGAAGTAGCTGGCTGAGTGGGGAGATGGAGCGGATGAGGGGAGGGAAACGGGTGAGGGAATGGTGGCTATTTATATGCTTTCCGAAACCCACCATCTCAGAATCGTGACTGCAAGCTGGTCGACGCGTCTAGGACATACTTGACAGTTCGTGCAAACCACTTGGATGGATCATTTGCAATTGCTCTCGACGCATCCCATTTGTAATTGTTTTACATAGCTTGTGGCCAACCCTAGACCCCCTGGTATACCTAGCCTCGCGCGCGTACCTTGTTTCGTGTATTTATGTAAACCACCCCTCCTACTGCTAGGCCTGATAACCCTGGCGTCCCCAGGCTCCAGCCTCTCCAGAATCCCTGACCGGTCACCAGTCTTATGCTCTGGTGTAAGAAGGAAGATACACGCAGATGTTCCCAGGCCGAGAACCGATGAAGCTCGACAACAAGCGATTGCAGTTAAGCGAATGGACCTCGTCAAGAAACTGATACGCGGACACACGAGCTCTCTATATGTTGTATTTTATCTATTTAAAGGTCTTATCTCTATGTTGTTGTATTTCTTTTTCTCTCATCGCAATATCTTTGTTTCTTTATTATCATCATCAGTAATCTCAGCGGGCTTGTTAGCCTTTTCTCTTTATCAATAAAAACCAATATTAGTCCCTCGTTGTCTTAGCTCGTCTGTCGACATTCGTGAAACAATCTGTTTCGGACTCTACCATCATTACCATATCACTAGTCATTACATCTGGGATGTCGGTGATAAAAGGTGGTAGTATTTCAGTAACGTTCAGTACAATAAGATGTGAGAAAAGAATAGAGTAAATGCATAAAAAAGAATAATGAAAAGCTTAGAGTAAGGAATAGGGAAAGAAATAAAAGTGATGATAAAGACAATAGGACAGTTCACATAGGGCTGAAATCAGCAGACCGTCAGCAAGCTTTAACCCAGCACTCCAGCCAATTTGGTGGGGGAGGTCTGCTGAAATTCGGTTACGTATTTGCTAATGTTTTCCTATGTGAACCGTGCTATTGGCATACAGGCTGGGGAGATGAAGGCTGAAGTCACAAAAAAAAAACAGTTGTGAGTCCACAAGCTTCCTTGGATGCTTTACAATGCCTAGACAAAAGGTTTTTGTTGGAATTTCAACTCTTCCCCCAAGATATTTTTGTTTCTATTTTTCTTAAAATCATTAACATTATAGTAATATAAAAGAAGCCTGATGTGTGTTAGTTTTCACCCTCTTGTCTCCATAAATTACTTCTTGTTTCTTGATTTTTCTAAATTTATCAAGAATAATTAACACCCCTTCCTTTCTGTGATGTCTTTGTTTTTCTTATTCAGATGATTTAGAACCAGCATAATTATAGCTCTTTTGTGTCTAGTCTGTCTGATCTGAACTCAATTCATCTCTCAGTTGTTTTTTATTCAATTTACTTCTCAACCACATTTTAACCATCTTGTATCTAGTCTATTTAAACATAGCCTAGTCCAAGCAATTATCCTTATTGGTTCTCTTCCTTCTTTTTCTGCACCACCTTGAGCCAATCCGGTGACTCTTGTTGAGTGCCTCTGCCCTCAACCTTAATCTTCCTTATCCACCTCTTCCACGACCTTGAGCCCAGAAAGTCAGAAATTCAACATTCTTTTCATAGTTTTTTTTTTTTTTTTTTTTTTTGTGTGTGTGTGAAATGTCAGTGAAGCAGCTACTGACAAGTCTGAAATCCATCTCAACAGGATTTCAGCTGTCATTAATGCCAAAGGAGGGCCAACTAGATGTCAATTTTTCACTCAAAAAAAATAAAAAAATAGAATTAAAAAAATGAGATAAAAGAAATTCTTTTTTTAAGAAAATTTTCATTTATAATCACTCTTCCCCAGTCTTAAAATTCCCCATAGCAATTCTCTTTTTCCCTCAAAAAAATTATCAAATGTAAAAAAATAGCCAAAAACTTCACTGAGGACCATGTGAAAAAAAGACTTGTGATGATTGTTTGTTTACTTTTTTTCAAAAAAAGAAAAACACTCCACAAAAAATTTTGTCTAGGCACTGTACAGGGTCGGGGCAGGGGGCGCCCACCGGACATTTCCCGGACCCCCGGGAGAATGAATTTACGACGCAGGATGAGCGGAGCGGAACAAGGATTCTTCAACAAACACCATGTCACCTCCACCCACGACGACGACGATGAGCGGAGCAGGCCCGATGGACTACGGGGCGACGGGCGGGCCCTCAGGGACGACGAGCGCGGGCGGGAAGCCGGGCACGTCGGGGACGCGGATAGAGCCGAAGGTGTGGCTGGCGAACGAGCGCACCTGGCTGAACTGGTGTCGGACCGGCGTGCTGCTGGGCACGTTCGGCGTCGCCCTCATCAACTCCTCCGTACGTCTCTCTTCCCCTCCTCACCCACCCCCAGCTCTCCGCTAGCTCCAACTTCTTCTTCCTCTTCTCTCTCCTTTCCCTCGCCCTCAGCCCTCCGTCGGCGCCCGCCTCATGGGCTCCGTCTACGCCGCCATCGCCGTCGGCACCATCAGCTACGGCCTGCATCTGTACACCAAACGCATCCAGCTTATCTCGCAAAAATACGCCGGCCATTTCGGTCCGTCCCCACTTTCCCCAAAAAGATAAAGTCCCGGCGAGAGCATGTGACTGAGGCTTTCCGCTTCTCTCTCTCTCTGTTGGACGTGTGTCCAGACGAGGTGCTGGCCCCGCTGGTCATCTCCGGCTCGCTGTTCCTCGCCATCCTGGTCAACTTTATCCTGCGAGCGGTCGACAAGTAAGTCCCGCGCGGCGGCCCACGTTATATCGCCCACTATGCCGCGCGAGAGACGCTGATGCCGCTAATGCACTCGTGTCTGACGGGCCGTTCTAGCGAGCGACATAAGCCGACTAACGACTTGCCAAAGACGCCCTGGATCGCCGCCCCGGCCTCGGCCAAGTTCCCCCCCCTCTAAAGACTCCGCCCCGTCTCATCTCACGGCTCTCGCCCACTTTCCGCAGCAACCTTCTCACCGCCTTCTTTCCCTTCCCATCCCACCACCTCTTTGCCTGTTCAAGATCCTATTTGTTTTATCGACCCTACCCCACTCTGTAGTGGAGGGCTGTATGTCTAGAAATCCCAGGCTTAAAATATAATGTCACAGCGCTCGTTTGCAGGTACAGTTGACTAGAGTGGGCACATCAGCTTGCGGTCATGGTGAGGAAGAGGAGGAGCAAGCCGCGAACCATGAACATGGAATGGGCAACGGCCCAATTAACTATGCAGGCAAAGTCCCGAACCAGCCACAAGCAATTAGGGCAAAGAAAAATACAAAAAAAAAAAAACCCCTCGCACAGAAGCCAAGAAGAAAAAAAAAGCCCATATAGAGAGAAAGGTAATTAATGAAACTGGTTCAACAAAAACTCGATAGAAAAAGATTCCTGGACGGTTTTATCGATTTTAGCGAGGTGACGATCGGAGTAAGCGAGGAGGATTTTGAGAGTGTCTTTGAATTGGTGGGGCCGAAGAAGCGGAGTTTTAGAGTGAGAGTTGAGTTCGGGAGGGTCGGTCGGAGGGGAGGAGTGAGAAAGAAGAAGGGAGTTGAAGGAGTGAGATTTGAAGAGCAAGAAGAGAAGGTTCTGGGCGACGGAGCTAGCGCGAGGGACGGCGTTCCAGGCCTTGATGTGAGCGAGGAGTCTTACGAGTTCGGGGGGCTGGAGGTTCTGGATGACGTGGTCGATCTGAGCGGAGCCGGTGACGGTATGGAGGCGGTCGAGGCGGCCGAACTCGTCCGTGTCCGACTCGCCCTCGGCCCGCTCCAAGTCCGTAAAGAGCCGCAACAGCCGGCCCGGCTTGTCCAGCTTGATCAGCAGCCTGATCGCCGCCCCAAAGTCTTTCTCCCGCACAAAGTTCGTCAGGTCTTGCTGGAGCGCCTCCTCCTGCTCCTTCGCCACGGCCTTCTTCTCAGAAAGCTCCCCCGTCACGTCCTTCCAGTAGATCACCCGCGAGTCAGCCCCCGCAGAAATCATCTGACTCCCCCCCTCGTCTACCACATCCAGCGCCCAGATCTTCCCCTCATGGCTCTCGCTCATCGTCCCACCAACAGCCTTCGTCGCCACCGCCCCTAAGAACCTTGCCGCCTCCTCGTCCTCCTCCGACAACTCATCGCCCAACGTCGCCACACATACCTGCGTCTTGATCTCCCACAGCTTCAACAGACAGTCCGAAGAGGCAGACACGATCTGCTTGCCAAAGTTGATGAAATCCAAGCGCAGGATCGAGTTCGAGTGGCCCTCAAACGTCTGCAGGCAGCTCCCGAACCCATTCAAGCCCTGCTGCTCCCCCTCCGAATCCTTTGATGATGATGACACTCTTCGGTCCGTCGACCACAGCTTGATGGTGCAATCCCCGGAGCCCGTGATCACATATGGGTCGTGTTTGGAGAACTTGATGCACCATATTCCGCGACTATGTCCTTTTAGTATCGCCTGCAATTTCAAGGTCGTGCCCATCTTGGCCGAATGATCGAGGGAGAACAACTTGCCCAATCGGTCCTGTGAGCCGGAGCCCAACAATGAACAGTTGGGCGAGAAGTCGATCGAGTTGATATCCTTGTCGTGGATCTGCATCGTCAATAACGATTTAAGCTTGGCAGGCTCATGGCGGTCTGCGCCTTCAACCGTCGAGGAGAGAGTAGGGGATAGATCCCATAGCTTGACCGTCCGGTCTTGAGAGGCAGTCGCCAGGAGTGTCGTCGCTTTCCCCTTAGAATCTAAAAACTCTGCAATGCTTAGGGCGCCCAGACTTTGCACATGGCCCTCACAGGTGGCAATCGTCTTCCAGATCGTCTTCCCCGTGGGGAGTTCCGGATTGGTGGAGTCTATTTTTGGGAAGGCTTTCCAGACACGGGCCGACTTGTCCTTGGAGCCGCTGACAAACCACGTTTGATTTTTGGATTTCGCGAGACACAGCACGATATCTTTATGTCCTGGTAGTAATCTACAGTCGTTATCGTTCTCGCCTAAACTGAGAATCCTGACCAAGGGGGAATTGGTGGCCACGGCCAAGTGGCTCGGCTGGTGGTGTGACGAGTCTGATTTGAGGAGCGAAATGTCAATGATTTCGTCGTGTGATCCAACGATTTGCTGCGCCAATTCCAGACTCGGCAAGGTGTATAGACTCAAGGTTTGGTCCGTTTTGTTGACCAACAATGTATTGCTCACTGGATCAAATCTGAATAAAGGGCTTGTTAATCAAGGCGGATGGGGGATGATTGGAACAAGGGCTTCAGGATGAGGGGAAGCTCACCTGGTGTCAGAGATGCCGACATGGACGAGGTCCTTGGCAGGAAAATCCTGATGATTCTCATCGGAGTCCACTTGGTCACCAGACTCGAGGTTCCATAGTCTCACAAAGCCTTTTTCGCCAGCCGTGTAGATGAGGGGGGACGAATTGTGTGTGCTCGTCGAGTCAGGGCAAGACGATTTTTTAGATTTTTTGGATTTTTTGGATTTTTTCTTGGATGGTGATTCTTCTCGATCTTCGGGGGGATAGATAAGGCCGATGGATTCGATGGATTCGTAGATGGGTATTGTCTTCAAGATCTGGGAGCCGCTTGGCTGAGAGTTAGTCTGGGATAAATTCCAGATAATCAAGACTTTGTCACGACTACCCGAGACGAGTTTTTGGCCGTCACGAGTGATGGCGAGGCCACGGATGATGGAGACGTGGCCCCCTTCAAAAATGCCAACGAGGTTCTTGGTGGTCAGGTCCCAGAGTTTGATCCGACAGTCGCCCGCACCCACGGCGAGTCTGGCCCGATTGGCGTTGAGGTCGACGTCGAAGTGGAGCGCCGAGATGATGCCGCCGTGACCCTTGAATACGTGTGTGCAATAGCCCGCCTGTGCGTCCCAGACGCGCACTACGCCTGCGGTATCTCCCGTCGCAAACAGTCGGCCTGTAGGATCACTCGAGGACACGGAGATCGGGGCCTCATGTGCACGTGCGGTGGTGCGGATGAGCTGGACTTCCAGGGGTGCATTGGAGAGGTTGCTAACTTGTACGGAATAAATCCTAACGGATAGAGAGCGGTAGGCGATTAAGAGGAACGCGGTGGGTTGGACGGCGGGACAGGTATGAGTACAACAGATCGAAGTAACGGCCGACGAGTCCTAAGAGCCATAAGGGGAAAATCAAGAGGAACTTGGATCAGCAAAAGAAAAAAAAAATCAAGGAAGGGATGGCTAGGGGATGGAGACTGACACCGTCGATGGTTGCGATTTTCCTGGCAGTTGTGAGATGCGAGATGACGGTGAGCTGGTCGAGGGTGGAGAAGAGCAGCTTCACGCCAGGCGAGAAGGCTGCGTTGCCATTGGAGTGGATGGGCTCCCATGAGCGGAATGGCTGGTAGCTGGAGAAGAAGAATGAGTGTGAGTGTTTGTTGCTGCTGAGGAGAGAGTGAGTTGTGAGTTGTGCTTGCCTTGTCTTGAGTCTGCTTGACTCTGTTGTCATTTTGATGTTTCAATTTTTTTCAATTTTTTTTTGATTCCACATATTTAGAAAATTATGAGGCGGAAATTCAAGTTGAATATTCAAAACGGAATGCAATAACGATTTGAAAGAAGTAACTTGTTGCTCAAGACATAGCGCAAGCAGGTGACAGAACCTTGGGCCAACATAAACATGACAAACATCATAGGTGAAGCTTGCATCAGAAACTTGACCATATCGAAGAAAAAAAAAATCATGTGTTCCTCATGATGCTACTAAAGTACACTCATTACGATACACCAGGACATCATAAAGATATATCCATGATTCCACGTCTACATAATGAAGAATCCAACCATGATGGAAACAAAGCCACATTATACCAAAAGGCTAATCGACACTTACAGGTTACAGAAATCTTGATTGGACATTACTGGAGGCACATCACCCAGCTATCCAGGCCACCAGTTGAAAGTCCCAGGTTAGGGATAGAAATGATTTGCTTTCCTCCCCAGTGCCATACCAAAGTGACCTACAAGAAAGAGATTTTTGCTACTCTTGTGTAAGGACCTGCAGCCATCTTCATTCCTTTCAGAAAAAATTTCAAACCTGTAAATGTATTCATCCATCCCCTTCTTCACTTGAGGCCATTGGTAATATAACTGATTCCTGTTCTCTTCCCTCCCCTTCTCTTGAAACAATGTATGGGCACTTTTTTCAAAAAAAAAAATAAAAAAACTGTGTAATTGGCCTCAGGGGGGACCTCCAACATCCCAGATTACAGACATTAACTGTGCTTCTCTTTGTATGCAATGTACTCACAGTCAGAAATACCAGCTTGAAAATCCATAATCTCTAGATTTTTTTTCCTAGTTCTCATAAAAATTGTTGCTTTTGAATCTAGGAAAAACAAATGCACTCATCTGTGCTATGCTATGGAAGAAGAAACTTGTCAGTTGGTGAGGGCTAGAGAAAAAGATGCATTGACCATTCCCAAGCTAAAATCCAATAGCTTCATAATCTCAAAGAGATTCCATTTCCAATTTTCTTCTCTAGATCCTTCAGTAGTGACTTCTACAAGTCTTCAGCATGCTTGTAATACTGCTCCAGTTGTTACTAGCTGCCCTCATCCTTGTAGGACTCCACCTACCATTAAAGTGTACTCAGTTACACCCCAAATCATTCCCTGTATGTCTCACCAGGAAGAATCCAATGTGAAATCTGAATTTATCCCCCTGTAAAAGGTTGAAAAGGGATTTTCAAGATTTAAATAATGAAGCTCTTTACTCTGATCTTTTCACTTGTATGGGAAAAACTGTTCAATTACCCTTCCAAACCAGCTTTATCAAAACTCATAGCACAGCCCAGTGCCCTTAAATGCTAGTTTAGTAGCATAAAGGCTGACAATCAGTCTGGTTTGGATTTTAGCAAGCTCAATTCATTAGTTGTAGCACTTGAAAATATAAAAGGAGCAATTTTCCTGGAACCATGGTTAGCTGACTTGGTCCAGCTTTTTAGGTTTTATGATCTTTTCAGAAACCTAACCAAGATACTACTGGGTTCATGTAGCTGCTTGCTTGCAGTTAAAAAGTTTTGAAAAAGCAAAATTCCAATCATGTTGAGATAATGTTTGGCTGTGAGCTTGCTAAATTTTAGAAATTTATTTTTTGAAAGCAAGCAGACTTGAGTTTACAAAATTTGCGTAGACACATCTTATGTGAACCAGGCTACTATTAGCCCAGTTCACGTAGCTGCTTGTCATCAGTTAGGCAAGCAAGCAGTAATAAAAAAATTACACATAAAATTTTACCACCACATGGAAACTTTGAGCATATCCTCATCCAATTACAAGCATAGATAAATGTGACCATCAATGTATGCTTATTTTTTCCTTTGAACCTACTCCCACCAATACCAGTATCTATACTTTCTCATTCCAACTGTCACACTATCAGGGTAGGTTGTTTTTCTTATTTTATTTGTAGATGCTCATATGGGATGCTGTACTGGTTTTGATATGGATGGTTCTGAGCAAATTGAACAAAATATTTGATGTGGAAGTAGTCTGCCTAAAACCCCCATGTACTAAAGCATAAATATTTTTTTTCAGATTATTTAAAACTTGAGATATTTGTCAGGATTCAGATTCTATGGCCAAAATCACCCCTAGCCATCACTTACACAATTCTCTCAACTACAATTTCTACAAACCCAAACTTGGAAAACATCAACTAGATTTCAACAATCATCTCACTATCATGCAACTTTCACAGTATTTATTTAGGCCAACACAGCTTACAAACATTACACACTGCAACAAAAACTGGCTCAACTACCTGCAGTTGACATGCAGAAACTCCAAGGAAGCTTGTGGTGTTACTCAAACCTTTCTCCAAGAATGATTCAACCAAGCTTTGATGCACAGTGACTGTGCATTCTGCACAGTGACTGTGCAAACAAATCTACATATGCAGGCAGGTGGAGTTTGGATGGCAGCTTAGCTGGAGCATGCTGCATGTCAACTGCAGGCAGTTGACTGAGTTTTTTCTGCAGTGACATAGCCTTAACATAGCCCCATTCACACTTCAGTCTTTTTCTTATTTTACACAGTTCTTATAACCAGGGGACCTGGAACTTGGTGTCAACTACCATAATTCATAGTTTTCCTATAACATAGGAGAATTTCTTCACAAGTTTGACATGATCAAAAATAAAATAAAAAATTCCAATATATCTGGCAACAAATTTAGAAAAAAGGTGCACAAGTTCTGTGGAACCAAAACCCCATCTTAACCTACCTTGATCAGAAGAGGAACTCAAACACAACTTCCAGCCTCTATGCTAATAACAAAGTGATTTAATAAACACTTTTTGTGCTGTGAGTGTTGATACATGAAGATTTGGTAAGAATTAAGGTAATTCCTGTACTGAATAATAAAGTATAATTATTTAGTTCCAAGTATTCAAAGCTTGTAGAACTTCTTCTCAAACTTAAATGGAGGGAAATCCAGTGAGTACTATGTGGATTCTTCCTGCTGAGAAATCCATGAAATAATTATAGTGGGTAAGTAATAATACTTACATGCAAGGTGGGCCTTTTACAAGGGTTGGAGTGCAAATAACAACTTGGGGAAGTAGTTCAAATTTGCCTCAAGACTTGTACAAGTCACTATGTAATGATTCAGGAATACAAATGGAAGTTTAGATGATGGGGAATGCGTGGTCCAGTAGCAAGAACAATATGCAAAGCTTCTGGGATACTTGGAATAACAATCTAGGGGAGTTTGTACAATAATATCAAGGCTGAATGTGCTTTCTGATGGACTTGGTGGGCTGGGGAAATATACCAGAGGAGGCAGGTGCTTAAATATTCTCACAGGTACCTCTGAAGTGCTCATCTGAAACCTATGGAAACCAGTAGAAGATTCTGAGGCGCTCAGAAACCATATTTCTCAATTAATGATGTTATATAGCAGTGATATGGTGCAATCAGGCTATGCTATGATGCCATAAAGCAGTGCTATGAGTTCATTGAATTAAAGAGGCTATTTTTTCTATAATGAGATAATAATTATCTTTAATTTATGTATCACATCATGGGAACTTAGTATGACTTAATTCAATTTTAAATCCTTCCTTGCGGTGCTTTCAGGTATCTATGGATATTATAACAATTTCAGGAGTTGTTATACCTTCAATTGATAAGTTATAAAAACTATAAAAATATATATTTGCATACGTCGAGCGCATGCAGTGTATTTTATTTTATTGTAATGTTAAAATATAATATTTAGAATAAAATATAAAAGAAAAAAGAAAAAATGAGATATTGTTGAATTTTTCAACTCTTACCTCATTCTCCTTTTTCTTTTCTTTTCTAAAGACATCCAATCTGATCATCAATATAGCCTGAAAGTAGTAAATCATGTATGTTACACATCAAATTATGAAAGTCTAATTGACCATAATCCCTAGTTGTGTAATGATGTTTTTATTCTAATCTTGTCTTCTTGTTTTCAGCTCTTCTATTGTCTTTGAGCTAATCCTGTCTCAGATTAACGACCTGACCCAGTGTGGGTTCTCCTGTTTTAGAGTCTTAAAATCATGTGTTTTATTCTCTATCATCCGGCCACCCATTTTTAGCTCATTCATATTGATTATTCATTCTCTTTCTCAAACCACATTTTGATCCTCTTGTATCTAGTCTATTTAAGCATAGCCTAGACCAAGCAATCTACCTTATCGGTTCTCCCTCATTCCTTTGCCATCTCATCCTCTGAGCTGCATCCTGTGAGCCATCCATCCTCACAGTCCCCCAATCACTTCTCTTTTCTCGTGCCCTTGCTCACTGTCTCACTGACTGCCATCTCAGAAATTCAACAGATATAACTAAACAAAACCTGGTAAAAACAGCAAAAAACCTTTTAAGGCTAAAAAAACTAGGCAAAAATTAATTAGAACTATCATAATAAATATAAAATATTCAAATAATGTTATTGTAAGGTTATTGTTATGTAAATAACAAATAAATAACTATGAAAGTATTATTATGTCTGTATTCATCAGGATAAAATGAAGTACTTTTTATTATAGAATGATTCAGAGATTATAATAGATTATTAAATAATTTATTTTATGTAATTATTCAAAGAACTGGTCATATTATATCTGTGGTTGACAACAACTGTCAGCCTCCTTGATTCTAAAAAGCTGGAGGAAGTCTTTCTGAGGAGGAATGACTGTCCTTTTGAGTATTCTCTGGAACCCTGAGTACAAATTCAGAAATCTAAAAATCATCTGGTAACTTCCATTGGGTTCCCTTGTCATTCTTTTGGCACGTGGAAATTTCAATATGAGACATTTTGAGGTATTTTAGTTGTACTATAGGAAATTTCCCAGTTGCTTATTTATTTCAGATTCGTGTGAGTATTAACTCATTTATGGCTCTCAAAAGTCCCTTTTTTGGACTGGAAATTCAAAATGGAGTCATTGTTACATATGTAATATTTCTCATAATAGTACTAGGCAAAATCTGGGGTCACTGGCCACACAGTAGCATCATCAACCCAAAGGTATCATCTGAATTGTTTTCTGTCACCGGTAAATCAGTGACTCCAGATTTCCCATGTGGTTTTGATTATTTCTAATTTTTAACATTCTTTTCCTTGATATCTAAGAAAGCCAAGCTTAGAAACTATCCATATTTTCATAATCAAAATTATCAGATATTCTAATTTTAACCCATCTTTCTCATTATTTATATGTAAAAGAAGTCTGAATCAAGTTTCAAAATGAAATTTTGAAGGGATCAGATTACTCTTTTCTTTTCTTCATATTTTGAGGTGGGAAGAGGCAGTCAAGATGAGAAACAATCCAGCTGCAAAGATAAAAAAACAAAGAATAATAGAAAGAAGATAAATTCTGACATAACTGATTTATTTTCTAAAATAAAAAATGTCTTCCAAATATGTATGGAGGTATTCTTCTTGTTTTTTTTTTTTTAGTTTTTTTTTTTTTTTTTTTTTTTTTTTTTTTTTTTTTTTTTTTTTTTTTTTTTTTTTTTTTTTTTTTTTTTTTTTTTTTTTTTTTTTTTTTTTTTTTTTTTTTTT
>SMGU01002458.1:0-18588 GCA_004348175.1 Puccinia novopanici | reverse complement strand
AAAAAGAAAAAAAGAAAAAAAGAAAAAAAGAAAAAAAGAAAAAAAGAAAAAAAGAAAAAAAGAAAAAAAGAAAAAAAGAAAAAAAGAAAAAAAGAAAAAAAGAAAAAAAACTAATAATTATCTGCGCTAGCTGTATGTACATCTTTAATTGCTTTTTTTATGCAAGAATCATTATTTTAAGTAAGATACCCTCATGTTTGAATTGAGAAAGCCAGCAGCCTCCCAATTGGTGTGTGTGGCACTCTAACTTGGTTGTGGCCAAGATTGGCTTTGGTCAATTTCGCCCCAACTTTGGGTGAGGCCAAGCCAGCTTGGCAGGGTGCCACGCTTGGCTTGGATTGTGCCGAGTGCACTTGGTAGGTGGCCAAGCACGCTTTAGAGTTGGCCCAGCGTGTTTGGTTTTTTTTTGGTCTAACTTTGGTGTTGGCCCAGACTGGCTTGCAACACCATATATTTTCCACCCCAATTTTGACCTTTATTCTTGGGGTGTAATTGCAAATTTTTGTAGCATCTTTTGATTCTCTGTGTTTTCAGGATATGCCGGTTCATTTATCTTGCTCAACCCATCTTACCTTTACCACCAATGGCTTCTTCAATTCCCCCCACATTGATTCAAAAGATATCTCTCAATATGATTTTGTCTTATTCCTTCCAAATTAGTTGGCCACTGGTACACTAGTTCCGCATAATTCTGGCTACAAAGTTTAAGGTGGTCTCTTTGTCTTTCCTGACCACAAGCTTGGCATTAAATTTGATTGCCAACAGGGTATCTTCAAGATGCTTTGTGAAAAAAAAATACAAGCATTGTACCCTCCCATACTATTCATCATCTTCCACTTTTACTTGTCTTGGCATGTCTTGAAAGATTAATTTCTCTCTTGCTAATGCTTGTAACAAGGAGAAGCAGGCACATTATACTAACCCTCTTCATTATTTTGATGATCACTTCTACTATATTTTTGGCTGCTAGGGAAAAGGAGCTTTGTTGGGTTCTATCTTTTTCTTTCACTTTCTATTTATTTAATTACCTTTCATTATTTTCATTTTAATGAAAATTATCTTCTTTGGCAGCATCTAATTGCAAAGCTTACATGTGCTCCCATAAATTTCTCAAGCAGTGGTCACTTGAAAAAACTGTTTAAATAATCTTGCAAGTAATACAATCCCTTTTTTTTTCAGGTTGAAAGTTAAAGAATAGTTACAAAATATTGATCTTTTGCAGCAAATCATATAACTTGAAATGAGTTCAGGCCTTAAGGAAAACAAAATTTTATAAAGAGGGGGTTTTGTGAGCAGCAAGGGCATGTTGAAATTTAAAAGCAAAAGATAGAAACTCCAAGTCAATAGGTTCAAATGCAGTGGTGGCCTTGGAACCTGCAGGAGTTTCAGGGAGGCTGGTGGAATCACTTGTTCCTGTATCCTTGGAGGTAGACGAATTTCCTGATTGGCTGGGGGAAATACCAGAAATGTTTGATGATTGGGGTTTCCAGGGAATCTCTAGCAATTCTGGAAGATTAAGGGCTTTAAAAACTTCAGTATATATATGGTGCTTGATCAATTCAGATAGCTTTGTTTTCACATCTACACCCTGAGACCATGTTGCACTTTTGTTTGTGGTTATAGAAAATTATTATATATTTAATGCAGAATAGTTGTGTTGAAATCTTTTGTTTTTTGCTCTCCGCTCTTGTCTCCTCCTTCAATTTTACACACCTGTCACTCATTCCAAGTCAGACCCTCTTTCTGCTCAACCTGCCTAATTAGTCCTTACACAACCACAACTCAGCCCTTGTATTTATTCTATTTAAGCAGTGCCCCATAGAGAGAATAAAAACAATTGGGTCTGACACTTCTGATCCTTGAGGTGGCACTTGAGCCCCATCTCAAGACTTTTTGAGAAGGCACTTCAGCCCCTTCTAATGAGTACTAGTCATTTTTTTCAGCATTTTCTGAACTTTTACTATGGCCAGCTTTTCCCCTTTTCCAGTCAAGACCTGTGACTTGTGCTTCCTTGTTCACAGTGTTGTTGAAATCCTTTCCTTTGGTCTCAAGTTCAGGAGGAGTGTTGAAAATTCACTCGTCAACCTTCACTCTCTCTTTTTTTCTTCTGAATTTTGACACTCTTTTAACCTCTCTGCTCTTGAAGTTGTGTTTTTGTTATTGAATATTCACTCTTCTGAAAGACCCACAACTCAGCCCTTTGTAGTTAGACTATTAAAACTCCATGTGTTGATCAATAAAACCTCATCAGTTCTTGACCAGACTGTTCCTGGTGTTGGAATATTTAGCCCCAACATTCAGCACTCAATGCTTTGGCACATTTAGCCCCTTAGACTGAGTTGATTGGTCCTTTTTGCCAACATTGTCTGTTATTATTATTTTTTATAAAAACTCTTCCCCCTCAACGATGCTGTTTTTTTAACAAGTTAAATGAAAAAGTTACCTTGGGTTGAGGTCAAGAACCATTGGATTGGTGATAAGGGGCGGATTGCCCTTGAATTTGGTCAGGGTCATCTGACCATGAGTTTAGAGGTACACAAAGTGCTGAAAAGCACTACCATCTTTAAGGCTGGATTTTTGGGTGAAAAAAATGTATATAGCCATTCATAGCCAGGGATATACTCTTGCATCAAAAAAAACCCTCTCTGGGGCTTCATCAGGAAGTGCTGGCTTGGGCTCCCATTCTGTTTGTTTGTTTTCAGGTTTGTTGGCTTTAGGTAGGGGGATAATGTGGAGATCTTCCCACCAGTTGTGCTTGATGTCTTCACAGTGCCTGTAAGTTACATTGTGGTGAACTGAGGAAGAATCTACAATCTGTTTTGAGGTGGGTCAGTTATGAGTTATTGTGGTTATGATTCAGGGTAGTACTCACCCGCAGCTTGTTTGCCCATTCATTCATTATGTGTGCTGCATTTACTGACAGAATCATCTTATTGGATAGGTCCATGGCAAAGCTTTGCATTGAATGGTTAGGTTTGGTGGTGTAGGATTCCTTCCAGCGGTCTCATTGGATGAGGCTGTACTTGGTAACCATGGGATAGAATTTCCCTGAATTTTACATTGATGCCTTGATTATATTGGACATATATTTGGTTCTAATTCCATTTTTTTACTCCAATTTATACAGGCAGAGACACTGGGTCAGTGTGATTCCATCTGGGATGAACTCTTTGAAAATTCTATTGGTCCAAAAAGAGTCCTGATGATCACAGAATTTTGGAGAAAGAACAGCAGTTCCAAAGTGTTGCCATGATAGGTTTTCTGTTTCCAGAATTTTTTTTCAGATCCCTAGAAATATGTTTCATGTTAATGGAAATTTTTTTAAAGAAGAAATTATGATGATGCTTACAAGGCAGGATATTTTCAAAAGAAGCAACTTGTGAGTTATCATGATTTGGAAGAGGCAATGTTCCAGTAATATTGTTGCCAGATCAGGGGTTGTGGATGATTGAAGTGCATTATTGGGGGGAATGGTCAACACTGAGGGAAGAGAGGGGAGTGGTTGCTGGCTGGGGTCAATAACATTGGGTACCTGCACACTTGGATTGCTGGTGGCAGCCATGGATTTTCTGTGGGACTCAGGAGTGAGGATGGTTGACACAAAAGAAGCATTACTGGCTTGGATCTCCAGAATGATGGTGGTTTTAGGTTTTGTGTTTATAATTTTAATATCTTCATCATCATCTTCCTCATCTCCTTTGCGCTTTTCTTCATGGAGAGAATTTTTGTAAAAATCATTGTAATCCAAAATGACTTTGATCATCTTGTTTTCTTTGACATGAGTGATGAAGGCCTCATGGTCTGAAACCAAGCCTCTATGGGTTACTAGGTGGCAAAAAGTAATGTGGGATTTGTTGAATTACTCCTGTGGTTCTTTTTTTACACCTGAAGGTCAAGCTTTCCAATATGATTTGAAAACAGTTCTTCAATTAGAAGCAAAATACAGTTGGGGTTGGAGGGTATGACAGTTGAAATAGAATGCACTGCAAGAAAAACTCAGTCAACTGCCTGCAGTTGACATGCAGCATGCTCCAGCTAAGCTGCCATCCAAACTCCACCTGTCTGCATCTGTAGATTTGTTGGCACAGTGACTGTGCAGCATGTACAGTCACTGTGCATCAAATCTTGGTTGAATCATTCTTGGAGAAAGGTTTGAGTAACACCTCAAGCTTCCTTGGAGTTTCTGCATGTCAACTGCAGGTAGTTGAGCCAGTTTTTTTTGCATTGATGTAGGATGGCCTTGCCATGAGCCCATTTGGAATGGTACCACATCACAAATCCACACTGGATGGATAACTTTTGTTGGGTTTTATCCAATGGTGTAAGACTCAAAAGGTGTTGTGAAACCCTTTTGATGAATTGAGAAGGGAATGGATGAGTTGCAGGCTCTGCCATTCTATGCTATCAGAAAACAAGACCACCAAGATTTCTTGGCAGTTTTAATTATTGTGATAGGAATGGTCTGGTTCAAGATGGCTGTGGACCAAGTGAGATGATATATATGAGAGTGAGTGAAGTTTGATGATGATGATGAGATTATGATGATGGTGTTGAGTGATGATGAGTATGGATGAGGAGTGATGAGTAATGAGGAGTGATGAGTAATGAGGAGTGATGAGTGATGAGGAGTGATGAGTGATGCGGAGTGATGAGTTATGAGGTGTGAGTTATGAGGTGTGAGTTATGAGGTGTGGGAGCAAGTGCTTCAACCAGGGATTGAACACAGGTCCTAGTGATGGGGTAATATATAGTGAGAGAAGGGGGTTGGAGTTTATAGAAGGGTGAATAGCCTAGCTGGTAAGGGCTCAGGCTCTGAGAATAAGCTAGTGGGTTCAAGCCCCAGGAAGGGAAATGTTGAATATAAAGGGTTGATTGAATATAAGGGGTTGATGTTATTATAAGGGTGTAACTAATATTGTAAAACTATAATATAGAAGGGGCTAATACTATAGAGTGACCAGATAGATAGTGTTTATAGGGTATAAAGACTAATAAGGGTGTAATAAAATCTGATGCCAGAATCTGGTGAGGAAGGGGGTAGTGACAAAAAATTTACAGGCTTATATAGACAACAATGAGGGATTTTGGCTGGCCTGGTTGCACAGCATTGAGGGATTTTAGCCAGAATTAGGGATTTGTGCTGGCCTGGAAAAGCCATGGAAAACAATGGAACAACCAAAACTGAACTAAAATGCACAGCCATCAGGTCATGTGTCTGCACAGCCTGTCAAGAAATTGGTGTCATAGAAGGAAAATCCACTAAAATAGCTCAGATCTTGGATGAGGTGATTATGCACAGCCACATACAAACTAAATTATTTCAGATCTTGGGAAATCCACTAAATTAGACTGCATGCACCTGCATAACACTGCATGACACCACATGGTATCTGCAAGAGTCATGTGCTCAGACCAAACACACTAAACTAGATCAGATCATGGAAAATCCACTAGTTTAGCCTGCATGAGCCCGCATGCATCGTACATGTCCATGTGATTGAGTGTATTGGGTGGTTGTTGTGTATGTAATATGTACTGGGTTGTGTAAAAGAGTGTGATATGTAAATGATAGTGGTGGTTGGTGATATGTACTGATGGTGGCCAAAGAGGGTGTGTAACTTCTGATCCAAGGGGTTTGAGAGGTTGCCATCCAAGGTGACCATAGGGTAGATTGAGCCGTAGAGTCCGTTTCTCCAATCAGATCTGATGATTTCTGGCCTGTAGTATGAGAAAAGAGAGAGAAATAGAGAAAGAAAAAGAGAAAAAGAAGAATAGAAATAATTTTTTAATTTTCAACATTTCAGAGTACCACAACAGTACAGCACTTTTTCCCCCTGGCTTGAGGATTGCCTGCTTTGGTCAAGAGAAAGGATATGGATAAGTTGAGAGCCATTGTGCCCGGGCAGATTGGTAGGTGGAGTTGAGGATCTGTGGCCCTGAGGATGGTTTCATTTGTAGGATATTCTGACCTTTGGGAATCAATCAAAATATCTGTTAGTTTCTAGCCATCATAAAAATATATTTGAAACACAAAAATAAAGTTGGAAAGATACCAGGTGCTTCAGGGGGGAGTGTAGTTGGGTAGTGACCTGGAAAAATTGGGGGGAAGGCAGGAATGTTGTGGATATGACTTGGCTGGAAGGATAGATTTGTTGGAGTGTTGGAGTTGGAGTGGGTGCTTGATGACCATACAATTCTGCTTGAGTAATTGCTTCATCCCTTTTGACTCTCATTTCAGTGGCCGGATCACTGGGTGGTGGGGGTGTTGCAATTGGCTGGGATGATATCATTGGGTTGGGTAGAGCTGTGGAGTAGGAGGAGGCCATATTGATGCAGTTGATGCGGTAGCCAGCAAGAACAGTGGATTGGTTTGCACACTAGAGACAGCTCATATTGATTTGAGAAGTGGTGAAGCTAGGGGGTAGCTGTGGAGCTTGGGATGAAAAGAGCAGTGAAGCTGGGAGCAGTAGTGAAGCTGAGGGGTAGTGGAGCTTGGGATGAGAGGAGTAGTGAAGCTGGGAGAAGTAGTGAAGCTGAGAGCAGTAGTGAAGCTGAGGGGTAGTGGAGCTCGGGGTGATGGTGGGTTAGGGTTATCTTATGGAACTGGGTGAGTAAGTCTCTATATGATGGCCAAAAAAGGTGTTATATTGTGGGACCCAACCACATTCTGACCACCTTGTTTTGTGATTGATCATTGAATGGATCTGTATCTTCAGGCCAATGGAGGGGGTGTAGAGACTGTGAAAATTAAGATGTGTCTGGTGGGACTCAAACCCACAACCTCACACCGCATGCAAACCGGTGACGATTATGCATAATCGTCATCTGGGCCCCACAACTGACGATTAGCTGACAATTTTGGTCCGACGTCGACCGCCGGTCCTCATACGTCGACGACCAGTCTAGGACGTCAAACTAAAATTGCGCGAGAATCGTCCGGATGACGATTATGCATAATCGTCACTGGTTTGCATGCGGTGTCAGCTATGCTGAAACACATTCTAGAGTGCTGCCTTAACCAACTAGGCTACAGACACTTGTGGTTGCCATGGTGGTTGGGCAGTAGTGGTAATGGTTCAACTGAGGTGGTACATCATGGTAGCACACTAACTTGTACCTCAACAGGGGGGGGGGATCTTGGATTGATGTATTCTTCTCAAGCCATGTACTAAAGGTGAAGAAACATCTTTCATGGCTTGATTGGCGGCTAGGAGCCAGTGATGGCAGTTGATAGCCATGTGTGGCCAATGTTGCAGGTCCAAGCTGTTGGGCCAAAAATACTGCCTGTCCAGAATGGCGGCTCCAGGCTGTCAATCTGACTATTTTGGCAGTAGATATGGCCAACATGGCGGATAAAACCCATAAAATGTTCATTTTTCAATTTTTGTGGCCAATTTGGCACTTCAGTGCCACCATAAATTGGTTTTTCCACCAACAAAATCTCGATCAACTTCACCTTTGGTGTATATACAGGACATGACTGTCCTGATGGTGTCACAATACATTGCAACCTGTCGCACGATCGGGACCTCATTTTGCCCCCGGTTGGTGTTGGGCTTCATTCCCTGGAGTAACTCCAATTGTAGGATAAGCAGTCTTGCGTCGGGTTCGGCAGGACAGGGTTGCCATCAGACTCTTCTGTCGGATGAGGGAAGCAGAAATGCGGGATTAGGAGTAGTGAAGCGAAGTTTTCAAGGCAAGGAAATGGAAATGAATCCCAATACCAGTTGTGGGTGTGCGGTGTGGACACTCCAAGCGCAGAGTTGGGCCACTCCAAAAAAGAAGGCGACCAGTGTCTCGCTGAAGCAGCCAACACTTTCAGGATGAGCTTCTTCTGCCAGCAGCAGCCTCTGATGCTGTCGACCCTCATCCAGCTGCAGATACGGACACGGACCATAACACCATCGATCCGAGCCCTTGCGACTATCTCTGCAGGAGGCGGCGCATCATCCCCGCCCTCCCCTCCTCCAACCGCACCCACCGAGGCCTCAGAAGATCCCTCCCTCCAGGCTACAGCAGCAGCCACGCCCTCCTCCGAAACTACGACTCCCCCCACCTCCATCACCGATCTCATTCATCCGCCTCAACAAGCATGGATCCCTGGTATCCGCCGCACCGGCGTCCTCGCTCGTAAACGCGGCATGTCGAGCTTCTGGGACGCAGACGGAATCAGAATTCCCGTCACCGTACTGGAGGTATCGCATCTCTCGACTTGCTTCTTCTTCACAAATTACAAAAAAAAGGGGGGCGCGGGGGAACTGATTCCTTGATATGCTCGAAAAAAACCCCGGATTGTTTTAGCTAGAAGACGTGCAAGTCGTCGGGCACAAGTACAAAGAGCGAGACAGCTACGATGCCATCCAGGTTGGATGCACCAACAAATACTCGAGGAACTCTATCCACAATGCCCAGTTGAAATACTACAAACATCTCGGCCTCACTCCCAAGCAGAAAGTCTCGGAATTCGTCGTCGATCACAATCTCTCCTTTCCTCCCATTGGTAGATCCCTTTCCGCTGATTTGTGTTTTTTTTGTCTTGGTGATCTCGGGGAATATTAACCCTTTTTTTTTTGCAGGTACTTCTATATCCGCCGCTCATTTCGTCCCCGGTCAATTCGTCGATGTCAAATCTAATTCGTTCGTCCCATTTGTTTATCACTTAGTTGAATTTATTGTTGACAGTCTTTTCTTTTTTTGGAAACCAACAATAGGAAAGGGAAAGGTTTCGCAGGTGTGATGAAGCGTTGGGGCTTCAGCGGAGGAAATGCGTCGCATGGGTCGACTAAGCACCATCGAAAAGCAGGATCCACTGGGCAACACCAAGTAAGTAGCCCCCTCCTCTTTGCATAGCGAGTAGAGGTCCGGCGGCTCGGGACAATATAGGGTATGAGGAAAAAAGAAGGGAGGGGATGACGATGTGTGATATGACAGGATCCGGGACGAGTGTGGCCGGGGAAGAAGATGGCAGGAAGGATGGGGAACCGGCCGGTGACGGTGCGGAACCTACTGGTGGCGCGGATCGACACGGAGATGAACGTGATGTATGTGAAGGGCCAGGTGCCGGGGCCGAAGAAGGGTTTCGTGCGGGTGACGGATGCCGAAAAGGGCGTCCACAGGGTCGGCCAGCACTGGATTCGGAAAGGCTGGAATATCCAGAACCAGGCGCTTCTGCCCGGCCATATCAAGGCCCTTCCCTTCCCCACTATTGATACCTCCTCCGCCGCTCAACTTCTCCCCCAGCAAATCACTCTCTCCGCCCTGAGCAAACTCAAAAATCCCAAGCCCGCCGAGTAGCCCTGTTTACTATTTCTTATACCGTTTTCCACATTTTTCCCTCGTGCTCCAATCTTGTCTTTTCGTTTCTCCTCAAAGCCCCCACCATTTGAACCCTCATATACATGGCCTTTAAGACCAAACATTGTGACGCTAGATCTGGATCAACCTGCAAGACATGTTTAGAGGGCTGCTGCTGCATTTTTCTCTTGAGGCCAGGATGTTTGAGGATGGCATTTTGTATTCAATATGTCTGAAGTGGGCCACCATGAGGCAGCTGTGTTGAATTATGCAAAGCTGCTCAAAATAATTCAAAGTGAATATATAATGTATCACTGTTCAGACATATGTACCCACAGCAGATATTGAATGTAAAAATGGAAGCCTTGCCAGAAAACTTAGCGCTCTATTATTCACACAATTGAATCCTTAGAAAGTGAAGGAAAGAAGTGAAAGTGAACTATCTCATCAAATGATCACTATTCTTTTCTGTGGTTGAAGACAGAGTGGAGGACTTCCTGTCGTCCAGATTCCTTAATCTGGTGCTTCCAGTTCTAAATCCCAAACTTTGTTGGGTGGTGAAAATTGACGACAGTCAGGTTCCCACCACCAAACAAAGTTTGGAAATTAGATTTAGCCCGTCTAAATTAGACATTCCAGACCGACGGGAAGTCCTCCAGTTAACTTTAAAGCCCAAAATTCAAATTGCATAATATTTTGAAAACCAGACTCAGTGAATATTTTCAACTTCAGGACATAAATAAAGTAGAACCACCAAATTACCCCTGCAGGACTTTTCAATTGAAGGATGCCTTTCTGTTGATTCATTTTCCCATTATCAGGGAATAATTCTGCCTTTCATTATGTAGATTCCTTATCTGAGGCATGCATGGACAATCCTAGAAAATTTAAGAATACCAGACTGAAATTTGAGGAATTTGGGTGAGAAGAATAGGAAAAAAAAGTTAAAAATAATCAGGGAGAAATTGAGATCAAGCTTGCTACACAATAGTCATGATAAATAGAGTGAAAAAGTAGAGTTTTTTTCAAATGTCAAAATCAACAAAGTGAATTATTTTTTGAGGAAAGAGGACAGTCATTTTAAGAAAAAAAGTGATGAACATATGGCCAGATTAAGCCCTGACTATGTTTTTTGTTGAAAGATTTTCCGGAAGAGGAAAAAAAACCAAAAAATCACTTCTGGGGTAGAGAATACCTTAGCTTTTCATTGAGAGTTTTAATTCCACGGACAAAGATGGTGTTGAAGAAAACTTTGAACATAGCACAGATATGCAAATTGTTCATTTCTTTGACCCTATTCCAGAGAGCTGTATAATGATATTTCATCCAAAACTCAATGAAGGTCCAAAGAATTCCAGCAGGTTTTACACTGGCACGACATATACCATCTTTGAAAGACATCCAATTTCTTGTCCAAATTTCATAGTCTCCATTTTCTGGTGGATTTTGCATAAGTGTGTTGAAGTCTAGATATGATTGGATTGCATTCCTCATCTCCTGCGGATAGTTCAATTCTGCACCCAATGGTAGTTCTTCCCTGAATGGGACAATGGAAATGATCATCTCCACATAAAGCAAGAAAACTGGGAAAATAAACCGGCAAGGCAATACCTCCTCTCCATCATGCAAACTGTCCAACTCAATCTTTGCATGTGTATTCCAATACTGGTACCATCTATCAATATTACCCATAAATCTTCCTATTTCAGTCATTGAAGGTGTGGAGATGATAAAATGTTTTTTCCTCAAAAATAAACAGGTCTTATCCAGTTGATCCTTTGTGAACACAACATTCCCCTGGGATGGTCTTTGTATTGAATTCAGTAGCGCCACTATATCTTCTCTGTCTGATTGATATGGACCTTCACCCTTGAATAGATCTGTGTTAAATTTTAACCTTTCACAATTTGTTGTACCATATTCAATCTGACTTGGATGATTTCCAATATCCATAGTGGTTTCTGGCCAGTGAGATTTGGGCATCATTGAGACTTGAGGAATGTGTTCTGGGTTTTCAGATGATGAGCCTTGATTTCCTGACTGAAATAATTTGTGTTGGGGTCTAGGGGATTGATTCAATAATGGTTTTGTTGATCTTGGCCAGTCAACTAAAATATTTTTCTCTGCTCTGAGGCTGTGTTTAGCTTGTGACCTAGGAGAAGATGTTGTTCCTTGACCAGCTCCCCAACTCTTCTCATTTTCCCCTTGCGCAGGTCGCTTCAAAGATAATAAAACATTTCCACCATTCCGTCCAGCCATTGAGCTCTTTTTCCGAGGTATTCTGCAACCTGCTGACAACACTGGTGCAATGGAAGCACCTACATTCTGATAGGATGGTGTGTTACTTCCCAGCTGGAAAGGCCGGATGACTTGCTGGATTTCTTGTGGGTTGAATTGTGGCGTAGCAATGTGATTTTCTTCAGCTGACAAGCTATTGAGCTGCTCCAAAGGGAAGCTGGATAGGAAGTCTGTTGTGGCATAACTGTGTTGTGCATCATTTTCATCCGAGGTAACGCCAGTTTTCAAAGACAATGAATCACCCCATGAGCTCCAAATTTTTCTCTTGGTACCTCTGCCGCCATCCTGTTCATGAGTCCCTGAATTTCCCAAAGGTCTTCGGGTTAGCTGAGAATCACTTTGCAACTGTGTCTTCATTTCCAGAATTATAAAAGACTCACTGAGACTTTTTGGTGGGTTTGTTGGCGAAGGTATGTAATGTTCGGTTGAAGCACTTGAGTCCTTCTCGCGGGTCTTATCGAAATCAGATAAAAAGTCTCTTCTTGTTGTACTGCTGCTGGCTTGAGAGTTGACTTGTTCCAAGCTGACACCAGATGGAAATAGCTGATAATCATTACTCTTGAACTTGAAATGTTCGTGACTGTTTGCAAGGTGAATGGGTTTTTCGGTCATTACAGAGATGACTCCGAACCTAGAAGACTGCCCGAAAGAGCTAGGGTATGAAGGATAAGCTCCTCTAGTTCCCAGACCGATTGTCAACAGATCATCATCAGACTCATCGGTTTGTAATCTGGCTTTCTTCCCCGTGTTCAGCGCATTGTCGGTTGTGCGGCTTTCCCTTTCGACTGGCGGAAAAGTTGTATGAGTGGTTGATGAGGCAGCTTCATTTGAGGCCTCCACAAGCTGCTGCCCTCCATGGAGAATCTCTTCATTCGCACTTGCGACGAAGATGATGGCCACCCACACAATAAACAGCCGGGCAAGCCACCTGATCATTTTCGTTTCTTGCTGCACCAGCCGCCGATGATCGACTGATAAGATTGGACAGTTCAAAGTAGGAGAGGTGCTTGATTCGAACCAGCGGGAAAAGTTAACCACTTGAGTAATCAGTTAAGACTTGGTGCAGGTTCGGTTGAAGAAGTGGCGAGTATGTCAAATCTCAACTGTTCAGTCTCTGTTGCTCTAACGTCGCTGTGTTGGCACAGCATAAATGAAACATGAGGACAGCAGAGTAGCCAGGATGTGAAACCTGGGATTGGCTTCCATCGCAGTCAGCTTCAGGCTCGCTTGTACTCTGAGAGTATTTTTGGGACATAATTTCGTTCAAGCAAGCAGCGGCCGGTTTGTTGTCTTTCTTATAATACTCAGTCCGGGAAGCAGACGCACCTGCGATACAAAACTGGTCAAGGGTCCAGGGATTTCACCGAAGAGGTGAGCTATTCAGACGTTCCATTGATTAGCATTAATTCCAATGCATATATGGGGGTCGAATCGGCATTGGTTTTTAGGGGCATTGTCTCGCTGGCACTCGCCCCACTAGCTTCTGTACTTGGCCCATTGATGCGTTTCAATGGAGCCGGCCCACCAAACGTGATGGGACATGTTGGCTTGCAATCCCAATCCTATGGCGCTTGGATCGTGTGAATCTATTACTTACCACCACGGGGAGCTCATGAAGTGCCTCGAATAAGCAGGGCTCGAGCTCGTCCCGGCCAAAACCAACCGCCGGCCTAGTGCTGCGACATCTCATAGACTCATAAATTATAATGAATCTGACCCATCATGCTTCCGGGCTTCCCCGGCGGAATGCATCGGTTTGTCCCCTGCTCGTTCCGAGATACAGAAGCCAATCTGATCTGCGCCGGTGGGACCTGTCTACTGCTTTGGCCCTTCGGTGAGCTTGCCCAGGCCACCAGGCGCAAAGCCTAGTCGGACAAATTTGCAGGAAAGAGTTTTACGGAACTGCAATATTCTTTACCCGGAATCATAAGCTGGCCTTGATTTTGTCTGAATGAAGCTCATGACAATGGCTGAGCCAGCCAAGTCTAACCCTGCTCAAACAGGTGAGCATGCCCTGGCTTAGTAGTACCGGTTTTGTTACCTACATATTCCTGAATCCGGTTTCGGATGAGGCGCAAGAGGACAGTTTCGAGGGTCGCGAGAAGTGCAAGATGATTGTGAGTGCGATTTCCCCCTGGTTGTATCCCATCATAATGCTCACGTCTCTCCCTTGTCTTGATCCTCCCTCACGTCCTAGGTCATTTGTGGGAACTCTGTTTCTTCCATAGAGACACTAGAAGCTACCCGGTAATCCTTGTGCACAAGCTTCCCCTTTCTTGCTTCGAGGATTGTCAGCCGGAACTAGACAGAGTGTGATCGAAAGTATCAGACCTGGTATATAGTATGTATCCTTATCTTTCTGGCTGAATCTCCATGTGTATAATTGCCAGCTCAATATTGTCTGATGATTTGCATCTATGTGGCCCGCATGGACAGGATGCCATTACTCCTTGCTGGCTTCCCATCTCTGGCTGAGCGCATCAGCTTTGTGGAGAGGATCTCAGTTCCCGCCTATGATGCAGCGGCACCTCCCATCAGCAAATCATGGGCTCAGGGGCCTATATTCCTTCAACATATTTGCAGCTTATTTGACAAGGGTGATATTCCATATTTTTTTCAATTACCATTTTTTTTTGTCAATGAGACATGGGAAAAGACAACCACGCTGTAAGTCCTTTTCTTTTTGCCGCATGTCATCAAAAAAAAAAAAAACACGATCTAGATTGTTGTCTCTGAGGTGAATTCTGAACCCATCTGCCCCAGTCTCACGTCTACATTTGACCGCTTTCCACAATCCCAATCTGGCGCATTCCTACTCGGCTTTCTGTCTCGACTCGGGATTCACGGAACGGAGGCAGGGCGACCGCGAGGGTCCGAGGCCAAGGAAGTGTGGAGAAGCCTTAGCGCGTGCTTTTTCAACCAGGAGATGACCCCCTCCAAGCAAATGACACGCTTTCGGCAGATAGACGGGTGGTGGCGGTGACTCCCGAGTCTCTGGTCCAGTTTGCATGCGACCTCCATGATCTCAGCGTCGATGGGGATAGTTTGCTGGTGCCGTTCCACTAGATCAGTACGCATTCTGCCCGGTTCTCGGCGCAGGACATGCGCGCGGCTTCTGGATGCTGTTCTTGTATCAACTCACGCTGGCGCAGGCTGCTCGATCGTTCTCCCTCAACCGCCTGTCGTAGCCGCAGCTCACTCAAGCATTTAATTGCCCAGTTGGACGATCGGGTTCTTGGAGCATGTCCACAACCAGGCGTCACTATTCGGCGGCCCCGGGTGGGCTGTACGTGTTGTGACTGCGAAGAGCTAAACCGCTTTCTGCAAGATGGGGCCCAGCGCGTATTGTGCGCTTCAATATGGTGCAAGCGCGCCGTCAGCACCTTGAACTGGTCCTCATTCACGCCAATATTTCCTGCTCACTTGTCACCGAAAGCTCTGGGAGGACTCCCTTGACTCTGGTCGTCTTCAAGAGGCTCTCCTTGCAGGACGAGATCAATGGCTGGCTGCAACGACAGACGGAGCCTTATGCCTCAACCTTCTCAGCGCCATCCATCTCGATCCTTGGCATAGCATCCCTGACTCTAATCATCTCGCCCGTCTTCGCTCGCTGGCCGGGCTAGCACCTGTCGCTACTACTTTTGCTGCCGCCCCGTCAATCCCTACCCTCTACTACCCCGGAACCTTCCCCCTCTAATCCTACCATTATCGGTCTCATCGTATAGCTGGGTACCCTTCTCATACCTCATTTTCTTTTGATCTCGTTTTTTCTTTTCTTTTTCTTTTCTCCTTTCTATGGCGATGTATTATGGTAATCTCACTTTATTATGTCCATTTCTATATTTTTCATCTCTTTTAAAGACTGTCTCTCTGCCTCTCTTCGAACTGATGCTTTCTCTTTTAGAAGATTCCAAGGAATCAACCACCGTCTTCCCCAGCAACAATCACCACGAGAACAACCATGAAAATTGAAATGAAAGGAGATTGGATACCAAATGGTCGTGCACAGTTGGTTGCAGTGCGGCCAGGAGCTCTCCTTCCCTGCTGTCGTATCTACTCTTGGACTTCTTGGCTTCCCAGCTCCAGTGGCTGGCTCAACGTGGGCTTTGGTAGCCGACCCGAGCTGCGGGTGGTCTCGGGGCGGCTCGAACAGTCAGCCTCAGATGGCCAACAACCCACACGATCATTCGCGCGACCCGCTTTGGCCTTGGCCACTTGGAAGATGTGGAGATACGGCTTGTGACGCGTCCCCCGGCCCTTTTGGCATGTTTGGACCTTGGATATCTCCGTTGGATATGTATGATATGGACACAGGATAATATCATTCCTATCCTGTGTGCGTCCATTCCCCAGTCTCCACCTCTTTTGAACCACTCATTCGCCATGGCCTATATCTGAGAGTAATGTACCCTCATTTCAACGGCCCAATGGCACCCACGAGGCAGTTTTTCCAACAACGACAGCTGCAATGCGGTAGTGACTCTGTCTTGCACTAAGGACTATCAACAGATAACTCACACATCCTAGAACTTCATAAATTATCCAGAAAACCTAAAAAAAGGGGAGTTGACAATGGGAAGCTCATGAGGGGGTATGCTGGACCAAAACGCGGTTACAATGGTGAAGAGGGGTGAGCGTGAGATGGAGAGTATGGATCGGGGGAGGGGGGTCTTTGAGGCAGCGGGTACATGTGAGCCCGAGGAATTATTTTTCAACAATAGACTAGCTAGGAGTGAAGATCGAGAGACACGCAAGGATCTCAACTCCGATTGACATGGAAATTAGTGGACCAGATAAGATCACACTCCGAGTTGGATTTGTGGCTTTAACAGAGTTTCTATTTCCAGTGATGTTTTCCTAGAGGAAAAAGATTTTGCCACGAAGAAAGAAACCAAACTAGCACGCACAAAAAAAGTATTGATGCTGCAGCTACAACGAAGACTGGATACTTCTACAAGAATCTGTGAATCTGTTGGGCAAACATAAAGACGGCGACAGAATTTCGAGATGGTTTTGTGTAGAATTTTGATAAAATTATTTTTCCTTGAAGTAGAAAAATCTGAAAACCGTTACAGTACAGCGGTCAGCATGGCGAACTGGCTGGTAAATGCATGGGACTAACAACACGAAGAATGATTTTTCACGAGATTCTGCGCCTGCGAGTGTGGTGCCCGCTTAGCCAGTGCAATCCGGTGAGCATTCTACCACGCGATGCTCAATTTCGTAGTCGGGCCTCGGGCCCAGCGTCGTCTTGCTGCAACCATGGATAATTGACTGACGTTCTTGGCAGTTCGTGCATCTGAACCTTATCATTCGCTTCTCGCCGATGCATGTGCCATGCGGATTGTTGTGAGTGCAGTAGAGTGGGGCATCGCAAATGGGGGGGGAGTCCCATGCTTTGACGTTATCGTTTTCCAACTCGGCAATTCCGCGGTTGGTTTTTCCGCATCTCCTGCAGTTTTGGTCTAAGAACTCTTGCGCGGGATTGGACCGCACATGCTGGATGGTAGCGAGGAGCGTGACGAGGATGTTGAAGCCGAGTCTGAAACACCACATCCCTATCGAGTGGGCTGGCTGCGCAAACCGACAATCGGAGGTTGCACCGTGGGTCTGGTTGGGCACAGATAATGCGGCCAGATGCTGGCTCGTTTGGGTGGCTTGGCTAATATATATATAGGTGAGAGGTGATCAAGACCGCTGGATAGCGCTGTAAAAGCTGTGTGATTAATTGATCAGGGATAGAAACCCGTAGAAAGAAGGGCCATTTATAGCCTGCAAGCGTGAGGCGCGCATGAGAGAGAGAAAGGAAGAATGGTCAGAATAAGCACTCATGGCCACCTCAAACTGGGGTGGTATAAGGTAAGTGTTGTGCCGACAGTTTCAAGTGATGTGACACACACAGTGAGAGAAAAGAAGGATCCATTGCGCCTCTTTACATCGCCTGATGCACCTGTATAATAGAAAAAAATCTACTAGCAGACGAGCCAAGCGCGCGAAGGTGTTGTAGAGCATCCGCATCGGGAGAAGTTACTACCCGGCTCGTAGTCTGACGGGGCTAAACTTCTAAAAGACTTGAATCCGGAGCTAGCCGGTGCAGCCGCATTGGCATTCTCGAATTTTTCAAAAATGCTAACCACCAGAACAAAAAGTATCGACGAAGATTGGCACAGCAAACGGTCCACGACCTTTTGGAAGACAACTAATGTACCAACCACCTTCTTTCAGATTCAGACAAAGGCGAGGAATTACCACAAAAAAGAACTCACAAAGGTCGAAGATCCCCAACTTAACACAAGGCTCCTCCCTGTGCCTAGTGGGGGCCCCGACCGCAGGGAGAGACTTGCGTGTAAAACGTGTTTTACGGCGTGAGGCCATGTGTCATGATTCTATGAGTTTCTGACAGGTTTCCAGGCTGATTCTGATGTTTCAGAGTTTCGTTGTTTCAGAGGTTATGCGAATTGTTTTACAGGTAAGGACGTTGTGGTAAGCCAAAACTGGAAGAAGAAGGCACACCAGGCCAGGAGCAATCACGGATGAATCACAGAACTCAGAGGAATCAGACACAAGCTCAGGAATGGCACAAGTCACGGCAGGATCACGGATAAAATCAACCAAACACAGAAACCACAAGTCTGACGCAACAAGGAAAGGACCACCTGAAACAATCAAACTCTGTATAGGATACTGTTTCGTCTATCTGCAAGCCACATCGCCCTAGAAAGTTCTGCAAGCCATGAAACCAGCATGAAACCAAGGCTATTGTTATCTCCTTCCTTTACAGCTTATGCCGCATGTCATGTTTTAGCTGCTTCTTCTGTTTCCATGGTTTCCCTCAGCCGTACCCACAAGTTGGCCCTTTTTCTCCTTCTCCGGAATGTTCCATCCTTCTTACAGTTGTACCCAACCACAACTCAGCCCTCTTCTCATTCACCCAGATTTGTCTATAAAAGCAGCCTTGTTTTCCCTCCTCAGTTGTTCCCCATCAGCTCACTAGGA
>SMGU01002456.1:0-17163 GCA_004348175.1 Puccinia novopanici | reverse complement strand
TTTTTTTTCTCACTCAAGTTCAACTATCTGTCACACAAGTAGATAAATGGAGATAAATCCTCAGTCAGGCTCTGTCAGGTCAGGTCGGGTCTCCCATTCCAGCCTGCAGCATGCCCACCTATGCCCACTGTATTTACAGGCTTGTGAATTTATTTCTTTGACTTTGTTGACCAGCATTGACCAGATTTATCAGGATTGAACTGCACCTACCTGCACACTCCTTCAAAATCCTTTAGATCTCAAACAGACTCAACCCATTTCTTCCTCAAATTTTTTTAGCTTCCAATGATAGATAAAAAGATTCTATCCAAATTTCCAAACTCAACAAAGGCTCAACTGTGCAAGGAGTGCTCCATCTCCAATCACAAATATTCCCCTCTTGATACCATATTCAAATGCCACTGTGGAGTGCCACCAGTGGTCCTTCCCAAAGGACGCTCTCAAAATGTTGAAGCTCATTGGCAATCAAGTCCGTCCTTTTCCCTTTTTTTCCAGCTCAACAGA
The DNA here is from genome assembly GCA_004348175.1 of Puccinia novopanici. Lineage (NCBI taxonomy): Eukaryota > Fungi > Basidiomycota > Pucciniomycetes > Pucciniales > Pucciniaceae > Puccinia > Puccinia novopanici. Next base: position 16,659 of record SMGU01002456.1, on the reverse strand, counting down.
TGAAGTGACTGATCTGTTTCAAATTAGAATCCTGCAAGTTATTCACTTCCAGTGTATCTATATAAAGGGGCTTGAAGAAATCACTCCCAAGAAATGGAGTTCTTGAAAGTAAAAATTTGGATTCTGCCACTTCAGCCCTAGTCCCAACACCAAAGAAGAAAACTGTCCTACTTTTGTGCTCTGGGCTGAATGACCTGACTTGGACTAGACCCCGAAGTCAATATACCATCCATCAATGCATTGTCGGCTCTCCCAGCTCACATCATGGCGCTCCCCCACGTCATGAGGTTTGTTATGACCTGTTTGGAACCACTCAAGAATCCAAACTCAGCGAAAAACAACTACAGAAGCTGCTTCAATCACTTGAATAAAAGTCCATGTGGTTTATAAAGCAAAATGATGCCACTGCCGGAATTTTCTCCTCAATTTGTGAACGCCTAGTGGATGTCTCTCCAGCGACGCAAACTTTGATGTGTGCTCAGTGCCTTCTTCTCAAAAAGAACAACTCCTTGAAGAAAGCCCTCAACACTAAATATGCAACAGAGGATAGCATCAGGTATATTCCAGCTAATTTGATGAAACGGGACCTCTTTCAATCCAAACTTATGCTCTACGAAGAGCTCAAACATCTCAATGAATCTCTGGAAAAACACTCTCGAAAAGGTGATCACAGTTTCTGGACTGCCCTTGCTATTCAAGCCAAGCAAGGATTCTTTCAAGACATGGATGCCTTCCAAGGCCTTGTCAAGGCCATAACAATCAGAACCGAGCGCGAGGCCTCTGGGAAGGCATTGAATGGAATGTGATTTGATTCCTTCTTTGATAGTTTTTTGACTACCATGGCCGCCATGAGTCCAGCAGCAGCAAAATATTTCTGAGACAACTTTTCTGGACAATCTCTTCATGGAAGGTGGAACAAACGTAAAAGAAAATGGTGGTCAAATTGAGGTGGAATTGTTTCAAAAAACTTTGAAAGAGTAGCTTAATATATCAAGGATCTTGGCTACAACGGACCTCTTGCACTTGCCTCCAATCAAACTGTTTGTGTCAAATCATTAAGATCGCAAAATGGTCACCTCATTGGTGCTCAAGGTGGGGATGTGCCTTTCTTGGACCTTCAAGAACTTGAATCACTGGTTAAGAAGATCACTTCTCAGGATCAACTTTGCAGCAAGGTGAGCTTCCTGATTATAAACACATTGAGCTGACTGGATGCTAGTGATTATGCCAAACTTCACAGTTCTTGATGCTCGACTCTAGGTATGACTGTACATCATTCAGGTACCTTTTCCAAAAATTCTATCCTTTATGTTTCCTCTGGTTGCTAGTTACAAAAACAAAACTGCCAAAGATATTGCAGTTAGTCACCTCTCAGTCCATGACTACTTCTCAAAAGCTGGAATGTCAATTGTTTCAATTGGAAGTGATGGTGCAGCCAGTGAAATATCTGATCTTTGGATTCTTCAAAACTTGGCTATTCAAAAGGTGGATGCAGAAAAGGTGGATGCCGGAATAATGGTCCGAGTACCCCTCATTGGACAACCACCACAGCCTGTGGTATTTGTCCAAGACCCTAAACACGCTCGAAAAACTGCTTCAAACCAGCTTCTTTCTGGTGCTCACCTCCTATCCTTCGGTAAATTTTACGTCAACATTTCCCACCTTGTGGCACTCCTTGGGAAGGGATCTCCTCTGTATTCTCAAGACGTTCTTAACTGTGACAAGCAGGATGATGGGTGTGCATACCAAATGATGAAATGGGAAACCCTTCAGGCAGCACTTCAATCTCCTCAGCACACTGGGTTGGCAATTTACCTCTATCTCTTTGGTGAGCTCACCAATGCCTGGCTGTCTCCCAAAATGACACATCTAGACCAAATCCGTTCTTCTTGGACAACTATATTCTTTCTGTGTTATTGGCATCAATCAATCAGCAATCAATCTACCCTGCTTATGTCAGTTAACCGCAATGGTGTTTCCCATCAAAGCTACAATATCTTCCACTTCTTAGGGAATTCACTCATTGGCCTGATCATATCGCATTGTGAATATTACCCCTTGGTTCCTCTGCTTCCATGGAAGCATGGCACAGAAGCATGTGAATACATCTTTGGCTGGATGAGGGTGATCATGCCCAAATTCACTGTTCTTGATGCTTGGCAAATGTTACCAAAGGTATTTGCTGTTGTAAGGAATGTGATGAGTGGGCAGATGAAAATGCCACAATCAGAGCACCTCCGATCAGGTAAGTAACTGTTCTCTTCAAGTGGTTTCAACTTACAATCAGTGCCTGACATCACCTCTGCAGGTTATAAATATAACTTCACCAACAAATTGGTGGCTGACAATTATGAGCACTTGAAATACTTCCCAACCAACTTGGAGATCACCCACGAGTTGGCCGTTGCTGAATCACAGGCCAAGAAGCTCGCACTATTTGCTGGTATTGATCAGAGATTCTTCACAGCTCCTTCTTTTTCTTCACTAGGTGTACACCCAAAGAACAATGATGATGCAAATGAAGGCAAGTCTCATACCATTGCTGCCATTTTTTACACTACTGATTAATGATATTCTTTCCCCACTTTAATTCAGGTTTCTCTACAAGCAACTCCGCCAGCTATGATGTGACCTATGCTGTTGTTCCAGGCAAAACACCCCTTTCTGATATCATGCAGGAGGCAGCGACTGCCATTGGTCAAAAGCAGCAAGTTGACTTGGACTTGGCCAAAATAGATGTCGATAATGAACATGCAATGCTCTCTGGCCAGACTCAAATCTCAATTGCAAACCTCCTCAATCCAATCACAGGAAACTCTTCTGCTCTGCCAACTGATTTTGTTGCTGAACAACACAAAAATCACTTTCAACTCATTGTAATGAGCAATGACAGTAGCAATCAGCAACTCAACAGCAACCTGATGATAGAGCTGCACAAGACACATGATACTGAAAATTGAAATCACCATTCTGGAAACAAGAAATGAAAAAAACAAAATTTTCTCCTAACTCCTTCAAATTCCAATAGTTCAGTGCCAGCACTTCAATCAAGTGAGTGTAGCAAGCTTGTTGCACTTGTCCTCAAGGAGAATTCTTCGCAGCAAACTTCAATTGCAAGAATGCATCGCTGGAACATTCAAGTACAATTCAATCTATCTGAAGTACAGAACACATCAACACATGTTGATGTGAATGCACAGCTGCTTGTACAAGGTGGTACGGTCTCCAAGACTAACGAACTAATCTATGGGAAGTACACAGTTGTCATAAAAGATCGAGTAAGTTACATTAATACCTATACCTACCCTTATTTTGGATCAAGTGCTCAAAACTGGTATCAATTTTCCAGAAAATTTACATTGGTAAGATTCTGGCAACCTACGAGCATGTTTCAGGAAAGAATTGCTGGCTTGCCAGCGCTACCAGTTGAGCTAAACTCTCGTACATATCCGTACAAATTTTCCACTATCAACCACACATCCCAATTGCCGCTGGATTCTACACCTCATCCCCAACTGCTCGGATCTTTGCACACCTTGAAGCTGTGCACATCCATCATTTATTTCCGATCAGCGAAGGACTCAAAATTACCAATATCGGAGGGAATTGTGTTTCGATCCCACAGCGACTACAGCCTCTTCTTCTGGCGATGTCTGAATCAGCATTCTTAGATCATTGGGAAAATGAGTTCCTGCGACTTAAGGCACTCAAAAAAAAAAGCAGACAAAGACTTGATGCTTTGCAAGTCGGTATGACTTGTAGATAGATTTACTTTGATTCAACATTTTTTTTGTCTTTTTCAGTCTTTGTGGTGCGTGCTGGCACATCCAGAGCCAGCCAACATGGCTGACTGCAAGCAAAATCACGGCCTTTACGCCAGTGCGTAAAAAAATGGTACACACCAAAAATGTATGAATCTTTTTCAGAAATAGCAAGCATACGGACCAAACGTGTATGAATGACTTGAAAAAATGTATGAATTTTGCGCAATTTTCAAATTTTAGGTTACCCACATTTATAGGGGGTTTCCTGGGTCCTCCGGCAACACCATATTTTGACTCAAGGGTCGATTTTCTATTGGATGCCAATTAAATCAGCCAGGACGTCCTGGACTGGGTAATTAGCACTCCAAATTTCCAATTGATTGGAGATTGGTCAGGAAAGTGGAAGAAAACCGGAAGAAAATTGACTTCTGGCTACTGCTAAGAGGGTTAAAAGAGGCTGAGCACACCAAAAGATCCTGAGATGGACTCCATCCCAGATCTTGATTGATCTCACATGCATCAGGGGCTTGCTAACCATCAGGCTACTGTGCCTGTGCTAGCTCTGTCACTACAAAGCACTTGTTCCATCGCGGAAGGGACTTTGTGCATAAATTCCGGCAGCATCAGCCAGATTAAAATTGATTTCATCGGGAAATCGAATTTTTTGCAGTCGGGGCCGCCCTCATCTGTGAGAGTATGGGATGTTGGCGGCCAACCAATTCCAAAACGCTCCTTAAATCAATGTCTAATTGATCAGGAGACATGGCTCTCACGCCTTTGGCAGAAAGTCGATGTCTTCACCAAAAGGCAAAAAAATATCAATTGTGGCAGCTGTGAAGCGGACAAAATTTGAATTCTCAGGGGATTCGGTTTTTTTCTGCTTCAAAATCCTCGGACGTGTGGCTGTGGTGTAGAGGAGGACTTGTATTAATTATGAATAATATGTGATGTTTTGGCAAAGATTCTCTTTATTTATGGTATTCAAAATTCAAACATGAAATCATAAAGTCCATTTCCATAAAATTTTCTTGCAGGGAAATGTCACATTTCATAAAACTTTATTGACAATCCCCTGCAAAAAAATCAAACTTTGATGTTATGTCAATTTTTTTGTCTGAATTTTGAATACCATAATTGCAATTCAAACTTTAGTAGTACACCACAGACACAAACTTAACTGAGTCCCAGAGGCCCGCGCAGTGCGCCAGAGGTGTTAAGAATCAAATGGGGTATCACTGATCACACACCCAAGGTCACAGTGAGCTCAATGTCAACAAGCTGCGGACAAACTATGTACAAGATAGGTCAGGTTACCAAAATCATACACATGTGTCAACGGCTACTCTCAACAGGAGGGACTTATGAGATAGACACCATTTTTTGCTTGAGAAGAATGGCCTTTTTTCTTGTTTTTTTTCTTTTTTCTTTTTTTTTTTTTTTTTTTTTTAGCTCAAATAACTTCCCAGCCATTAGAGCTACCATCATGTGGCCTACACCAAAGTGTAGGCTTGATTCTCCTTTACAACTTGGAATAACCATTGCCTCCCATCTGTCCTCCCAACCCACCAAATACTGCCTTAAAGATTATGTCCTCTTTGGTCTTGGCCAACAGGGGCTGAGGTAAAGTGCATAGTTTGCTCCCTTGGCAAAAAATGACATATATGTCAAACTTGATCTAAATCAACTGAAAAGTCATATATATTTAGCTTGATTATAATACACATACATCACAATAAACCTCCACACCTGATTAAAGATTTAACAGTATTGATCTGGAGCTCTTCTGGCTCCACCCCAAAAGATTTTAGGGCTTTTTGGTGTATGTGCTTGTGCAAATCAATTTTGTCTACCCCAAAGGTATTGAGGGAATTTTGCTTTATGTGCTTGAACAAAGAATTGTTGTCTAGGGCCTGTATCTTCTTTTCCAACTCCACCAGATGGTGTGTGAGAGTGTTTAAGTTTTTCTTTTCTAATTCAAGTGGAGTTTTGGTTGTTGGTTCTTCAGTCTTTTTTTTTTTTCAGTGCTTCTTTGTTTACCGGTGCTTCTTGAGTCATGTTGCTGATTTCTTAGGAAGAGAGTTACTTAGATTGCCTCCATTGTGCAAAGACAGCCTTGAAAAGGTGTTATAAATCTCTTATTGGGCTTTTATATTACTCATTGGGAATCTATTAGGTGGTGCAGAGATAGGATGAATACTATGAGACAATATAGTTACAAAAATGGCCTTAAGTGAGAGCTTTTGGAGTCCAAAAACAGTTTCTTTCATTTTTGGTAATTTGAAACATGAATTGTTGGGTTCTGTTTGTATCCAAGACCACGACGTAAGAGCTGGTCATCTTGACTACACAATAGTGGTTGAATGGTACATTTTTGATGGATTTTTCATGAGCTATGGGCTACCAAGAATGACGGCTCCAGGCTGTCAATCTGACCATTTTGATGGTAAATATGGCCAATGTGACGGATAATACCCATAAAAGATTCATTTTTCAATTTTTTGGCCGATTTGGGACTTCAATGCCTCCATATCAGCAGGTCTAGACGGGAAGAGCTGGCGCCCTAGGGCCAAGAGTTTTTCCAAGCTGTTCCACTCATCCTACTGTCCAAATTGTGGTTCTCATCTTCCCTGCTGATTCTAATCAAGAGCAGGATTTCAGAGCACCAAGCTTTTCAAAGATTCAATACACTGGACATGTCTTGGTGATACCTGATTACTTGTTCTGCAACCGGCTGCTCCTGGATTGCTGCAAACCATAAATTTGCAATTCATCACCCTTCTTAATGGCAATCATTCCCCCCCTGCAAAGTCAAGGAAAGGGAGAAGGATGTTACCTTTAACTTTTTTACACAATATTGGGTTGAGATTGTGATGGTGTCTGACCAATAAAGCGTAATCACAAAATCTTGCTGTTTTTGCGCCTAAAAAAGTCTCTTGCCCTGACTTTAGAAGGCCCGTGCACCTAACCGCCCTGGCTTTGGGCCCGTGTGTTGGGGGTTGGGCCCAACTTCATTGTCATCAGCGGGGTGGACCCCTCCCGCAACCCAACTACGTCCACAAATCCAATTGGCGCGCTCCATTGACTACAAAGCGACTTTTGCCTCCGAAGTCATCCCAGATTTTGGCCAAATAGTGGTGAGTATCCGCCCTTTTCGCAAAAATCAAGTGGTTTGTTTTCTTATTCCATCTGGTTTTTTGGCAGATTGAGTGATGGTCTATCAAAAATACAAGGCATCATTCAAGTACGCCGTGGTGAAAGCTGCTATCAGAGGGAAGTCGCTTGATCAAATCAATGAGATGTACACCGCATCCATGAGTCGGGACTTGTTACGCCGTTGGTGGGATCTGTACGAACGCACAAGATCAGTGGTGTGCAATCGATCAACCTACCTGACGCGAGGTCGGCCACTTGCTCTTGATGATGTTGAATGGCAATTTGTTGCCAATCTGGTCAAAGAGAAGCCAACCATCTACATTGCTGAAATACAGCAAGCCCTGGCTGAGGACCGAAATGTCAACATATTGATATCAACCATTGCCAACGAGCTCCACCTCCATCTGAACCATAGCCGCAAATGTATCCGCAAGGTCAATCCACGACAAGATCCGGATGACCGAGCCACCTATGTCGCACTGATTGCGCATTATGATCCTGCGATGCTGGTATTCACAGGTAAGTTGCTGAATAACTTCCTAGTTTGATGTATAGTACGTGGTTACTGATACCAACCCCTTTCTAGACGAAAGTGGTATTTGCCTTGATGGCATTGCGCGTACTAAAGGGTGGGCCCCAGTGGGCGAGCGCACCCCTTGTTTAGTGAGAGATAGGGCCACACATCGATTCAACATCATTCCTGCGGTGGCTTTGAGTGGTCTTGTGGTGGTGACGGTCCAACCAGAGAATGTAATCCGATTTGACTTTGAGTTCTTTTTAGAGCACATCTTGGTAAGTTGCCTCTTTCTAAGCTTTTTTCTGCTTGTGTTGACCAATAGTTCTGGATTTCCAGCTGCCATCAATGAGCCCTTTCCCTGGACCCCGATTAAGTGTCATTGTACTCGACAATGCTGCTTTTCATCATGGTGGAAGGATTGATGCACTTGTGGAAGATAAAGTTTGTCGACTCATTTATTTACCAGCTTACTCCCCCGACTTCAACCCAATTGAAAAAGTTTTTAGTGTTCTCAAGAGTTCGTTGCGTCAATATGGAGAGATGGACGGAGGCTCTAATGATGGCGATGTAATTGAAGCTTTTGTTGGCTTCACTTTCACTTCCCAGCTGATGCACAGTCTATTCCGTGGCTGTGGTTACATAGATTAACATTGGTTTTTTTTTAATCACTTAATTATATGTGCAATCCTGGTGACTGTCTCTGTGCCATGCCTTCCTATCTCAACTCATGTGTATCTGTTTTTCTCCCGACTTGTCAAGTAATGTAGTACATGTGCTTTAATTGGCAATGCAGATAGAAAGAGGCAGTTGTCCTTGGTGGAGGTACAAACATAAAAGAAAGGGAAACATATAGGTGTCGGAGATGGGAAAACATGATTGGAATGAGTGCCTGAGAGCACATGCAAAGCAAAATGAATGTGGATACATATATGAGAAATCATTGAGAGGGGTTACACTTGTGAGTCGGAATTTTTCTTGGCTAGCTTTTTGAGATGTTGTGAGTATTGTTTGAATGCTAAAATTAAAGCCCTTGCTTGGGCTACTGGAATTTTGACATTGATCAGTTCTTCAACTGTAACATGTTGAAGAAGAGACCAGTGAGTAACCCCCAATTCGTTCAATCCATCAAGGACCTGGCCGGCGCATGGACTGAGACCAGAAAATTTAAGGAAATCATCAAGTGGTGCACCATGATTGGATGGTGTTGGTGACGATACATTTGAGGAGGGCTGCTCTTGAGGCATTGGAGCAGTGGAGTGAGGTGTGGGAGTGAAGAATGGAGGAGGTTGATGAGAATACATTGCTTGAGGAAAATGTGATACAGGTGGATAAAACGCTGGTGGCTGTTGAGGATATGGTTGTGAGAATCCAGGATAACTCGGTTGTGGGATTGGATTCATGCAAGGGAGTTGAGCCTGCTGGAGAATATATGCTGCAATGATATTGGACTGCGTTTCTGGGGAGACCATGTTCATCTCACTACTTAAATGTCTGAGAGGCCCTTCCGAATTCGTTGGATTGTTCAAAAGGCTTGGAGTGTTGCAAGGACGTTTATTTGACGATGTTGTTGGATCGGAATTGGAAGTGCCAACAGGATCATCTTCTGGTGGTTTGTTTCCTTTTCCAACAGGACCAGTGCGAAAGGTAAACGATTTGGGTGGAGTGGTCACAGTCACTTCTTCAGGATTGGCCCTCTAGATTTGAGAATAAAGAACCACATAAATTTTATGATTGATGTGAGCTAATAAATCTTGAGAAGACTTACAATAGCCCTTGCCCAGGCATCTGCCTTCACCATAGTGATAACAAAATATTCCTGACGGTTCCGTGGGTTGATGTATATTTCCTTTTCAGGCAAGTGGAATAAATTCTCGCATGGATCATGCAAGAAAAAGATTTCTCTTATAAGATCATGGAGAGCGACAGACGATGAGGCTCCTGCTGTTCGTTGGTGTTCTTGAGAAGGCATTTGATCACCAGTTCCAGTCAGGTTTGCTCAAAGCTGATCAAACGCCATCTGTGTCTGTGTGGGTGCAACATGTATGAGATCAGTCACGTGTCTGTACATTGAAAGTTAGTTGAGGGTGTACCTGAGCAGCAACTTTCGGATCCTCCTGAATCAAAGTACAGGTGACCGTTTTGCTGTCAGGGACCAGAGAAGCAGCCTCAAGAAATTCCGTGAACGTTTTGTTAGTTGGCTCCAGGATTTGATTGGCAGTTCCAGCCCAAGGGCCACCATTCTTGATTGCAACCTTCCAGATAAGACTTTTGGATTCTTCTAATGTTTTAGCATATCGACATAATGATTCGTCGACACCTAATAGTTCCAGCATGACATCACTTTTGAAATCATCTACCTCATTGTTATCAGCTTTCTAGGCAATAACAATCTTGTTCTCCTTGCCTTCACACTTGATTGTTTTTGGAAGATCATCGCTTGGGGTGGATGGAATGTGTTTTTGTTTATGTCCACGTGGGTTATGGGGGGAGGGGCAACTTGGGGCTGGACAATGTGGAAAAGATAAAGTATGTGAATATTGACCACAGTTCGGACTCCGCCAGCGTATTGAGTTTCAGAGGGAGGTTGAATGGGGACATGGCTGCGTGAATTATCAGACTGCCGTCTTGACTGTGTAATACTGATTTCTGGGTCGTCTGTAATGCACACATCATTCAACTCGGTAGGAAGTGTTTCTGGAGGTTCATTCCTGGGTTGGTAGCTGGACACATCATTCAAGCGGGTGGGAGGGGGTTCTGAAGGTGGATTTCTGGGTTGATAACGCTCACGAAGCCATCCAGTACCGTCAAACAGGTTTCCATTGGGATTTTCATTTGAGTAAACATTCTGGGTGACTCCAGATGGTGTGTATTCTAGGCTAGGGGATTGAGGTACTATCGTTGGGTTCATATTGTGCGGCTGAAGGGGTTGTCTGGTACCAGGAGTTCCAAAGAAGGTGTTCGTACTTGAGATAAAGAAAGTTCAAGATGTGTTGTCCTGGTCGTGGTTGAACTTGAAATCCTGGCAGATTGTCATTGGGTGAATCAAGATCCGGCGACAAGGGGGGGATCAGGTGATTCGTGTTATAATTCATGATTGGAGACAACTGGAAAACGTTTGAATCAGTATATGGACGAAAGAACTTGTTTTGTTGGCACTTACGTTGTTGGTTTCCACAACGACGTTGTTGGTTTCCACGACGTTCACACTTGAATCAGAGCAGTGGCTATTGGTAAGTGAGGTTGGCGTTAGCTGCTGCAGTGCATTCAAAAGTTCTATCCAGTGCACAGACCCACTGATCCGCGCATGGGCCTTTTTTTTTGGCCAACATACTTTTTTTAAAAGTGGAAATCAGCAAGGTTATGTGAATCCGCTGTAGGCTTTGCCAGTTTCTTCTCGTTTTGCTTTCTCTTCATTCAATTGTACTTCTTTTTTCTCACATCAAGCACCTCAATCATCAGATATAATCACTTGCACTCCTCCGCTCAGATCTTTTTAGATCATTCCCTTCTATCATTCTCGTCTCGTCGCTTAACTCATAAGTTCGTCATTATCATCAGGTGTAAGTTGGTCATACTGTTGTTACTGTTTTCTATATTTATTGTTGTTCTAATGCTTTCTCTTTGTTCCATTGTACTTCTTCTTTCGTCTCACATCAATCACCTGATCAATCATCAGAAATAATCACTCACACTCCTGATCTGCTCAGATCTTGTTAGATCATTCCCTTCTATCATTCTCCGTCGCTTAACTCATAAGCTCCTCATTATCATTAGGTAGATAATCACTCGCACTCCTCGGCTCATATCTTGTCAGAGCATTCCCTTCTATCATTCTTGTCTCGTCGCTTAACTCATAAGCTCCTCTTTATCATCAGTTTCTTATAGAGATTTATCCAATTTTTGCTTTTTATAGAATGTGTGGACCAGGAGCTAATATAACAGCCAATCAATTTTACAGCTATATGAACAGGGGAAAGAAGATTGGAGACTCAAATAAAGCATCAATGACTTAGTGGATGTGGATGAGAGGCAGTAGTTAAGCTAGTAAAAGCTGAAAAGTACGGCTACGGGACATGATCAAGATTTTCTAACCCAGATTGTGGGTTCCGGCGCGGAAATCTGGTGCACTTCACCACTAAGGATCACTCGCCTCATGCACTTCACCATGCCGTAAGGTTTATTCTTGACGAAGTATTCGATGGAGAATTCGCCGGTGTTATGGAGCTGAAGGATGCCTTTGCCGTCGAAAGAGGCCGTCATAATATGACCGTCTGATAGTTTGAAGACATCTTCGGCACCTTTGCCGAAAGCTTTGCCTTGTTCCCAGTTATATTGTGCGAGTTCCACTATATTGGCATCCCATTCCGTCTGCTTAATAATTTCCGCTGCTACCTGCTGGTTCGTCATGACTCCCATGAGGACAATCATGTTCACAAGCGCGTTGAGCTTCATTTTGATATCCTACTTCTCAAGCGGAATGGAAGGAAGACAAGGGGAAGCTCAGTAAGTCATGCAACACCCAAAGAATAGTTTGAAGGGATTGAGATGTGGGTGACTGACGTGTGGACAATTTTTTCTTGTGTGCGTTTGATCTGAGAGCGGCAATGGTGATCTGATAGCTGCAATAGGGATCTGATAGCTGCAATGAGGATGAATCTGAAGCGTTTTATCAGTGCTGCTCGATCCAGCAAGCGATGTCGAGAGACGTATGGAACTAGAGAGCGGCCACCGGCGCAGGTGACAAGAGGTTTAATGGTTTCTGTGTTACGGAACTTTTAGTTTATGCATGTTATGCCGTCACTCGGCGTGATTAGGCAATCCTAATAATTCAGACATGTGAGGCCGAGGAATTATACGTCGAGGAGAGACAAGCCAGATGTACAGATCAACAGGCAAGCTAGGATCTAGACTTGAGTTGACACGCAAATAGCCGTGTTTGAATGAGAGGCTCAAATGATTATTATTGATTGGCGTTTAAAAGGTATTTCATTGCTAGAGGTTGTTTTGTAGGTGGCGAGGATACAATGGTTTCGCCTCGAAGAAAAAGGGAAACAATCAGAACGGAAACAAGTACTTATACTACAGTTACAATGAGTACACTTGAAATTCCAGGAAAACTTCTTCTAGCTTGTTGAGGAAGACTGGAAAACTAGCTAACGAAAGTAATTTCCAGTAAGGCAGCAATTATAAGGCAGCAATTATAAAGCGTTTTTGAATTTTTTTTGAGATTATTTTCGATTTTGTTACGAATTTCCTTCCTTTGGCTATATCCTTAAAGATTTTTGTAAAAAATTGTTCAAACCGAGCTTCTTGCCCGTTTTGGGGGAAAAAAAACAAAAAAAACTTGTTAACAACCAAATACACAAAAATACTATCCTTTCAGCACTGTACGCCAGAATTATCCCGATTACTCACTGTACAATTAAGATAAATGTATTGTCTCATACTGCTGATGCCACCAGATGGCGCTCACCAACGTATCTGCTATGATTTGACCACTCATCCCGGCCGGCCAAGCACATCCTCCCTAGCCACTACAATGAGCAGGCTCCCGGGTCTTGACAATGACCTGGATTACCAATCCACCGGCCTCCCTCCAGCACTTGCAAATCCGTATGGACCAGGTGCAATATACCAGAGCTCACCCCTCCAGCCAAATGCGTCAGCACCACCATACCATCAGCCTAACCCATCCTACTACGCACAAGGACAGCCTGATCCGTACCAGGAACCACTGCCGTACCAAGATCAAATGCCCTACCCTGATAACATGCCTTTCCGCCAAGTTCATCGCTCCAGCAACATCTCTGGCCCAGATCGAGGCCACCCTCGCCAAGCAAATGCAAGCTACTCCCATGATGGGATATCTGCATCGACAACGTCCAGGTGGTACGATCCCAACGGAGGCAGACTACTCCAATCCCCCCCACAACCCGCCTTGCCCCAAACGCCTATGGTTCCTTCACCGCCAAGGCCATCTCAACCACTCAAGCGGAAGGCAAGAAGAACCCCGCAGGAGATGCAGCTTGCAGAGGCAATGATGGCCCAACGCAAGCTGAAGAAGGCGAACGAGAAGTTAGCACTTGCTCGGCAAAAAGAGACCACTAAAGCTGCCAAGTTAATGCTCAAAGCGGCAGAAGATGCTGCCAAGGCAGCTGCTCGATTCATATGGACCGATCCGGCCTCACTCGAGCTGCTGGCTTTCGTCAAGATAGTCAGGGACGAGCATACAGAGAGGGCTCGGCTTCCTGGCTTCACACCATTTGGGAAATTTTTTCTTGCTTACACGGATAGGAAGGATGCGTACCCATTGCTAGAAAAATTAGGTAATGACACCCTCCTCAGACGATACAGTGCTTTGATGACGCTGTTCCGAGTGAGTATTTTTTCACTAGATTCAATCACATGCAGTGGCTACAACCATACTTATCATGCTTGAATTCCAGCAAGTACGCGATTACACCAACACTTCTGGTAATGGTGGGCTATTTGAGGGTTTGGTACAGGCTGGGCTAAGTGAGGTGGTAAGCTGTTTCTGCTCTGTATCGAATTGGCATAGCCTGACATCTTGGGCCCGCACAGCTCTGGGAGAATCTGTCGCGAATGAACGCAGGGAACTCGGCGGCGAATGGTGATGGCCTTGACGAGATCGACGAGGACTCAGAAGACCAAGCTGGCTCGGATGTCCCTATGGCTTCATCTGACCTGGGTGATGATGACGAAAGCAATGGCGGCCTTCCTCCCCCACTGGCCTTACCGACAGTCCCGCCTGTCAGAACCCGCTTGGTAAGATTGACCGCAGCTCGCCTGGAGGCTGGGTTAACTCCCGCGGAAAGGGCCCTCGATGACTCCGGTGGCGAGTCACCTACCCCCAATGATGACGATAGTGCGCCTGGGGCGCCTGAACCAATGGGCACGGCATGTGCAGACCCAACGGCCACTGCGACAGTCACCCCCAGCCCAGCCACCAAGTCCCCCAATGCCAATCCACCAACCGGGTCAAACCGGCCCACTACGGCACAATCAAAAAGCTCGGCACCAACTCCAACCCCCCGCAGCAAGACCAGTGGCCGCCGCCCGCCTACTGAAGGGGCCGCTCTTCCGCGCCGCCGTGGCAAAATGGAAGAGGCTCCTAAGGCCGATGACGGTCAGAACGACACCCTGGTGTTGATGATGCACAAGGCAAGCGAGCAGACAGCCAGGTTGATGGCGGAGGAGCGCAAACAGCGTGAAGATGCACGTATTGAAGAACGTCGAGAGAGTCAAATTCGGCAGGATCAGGCACGAGTGCAGATGCAGTTGGATCGCGATATGATGGAGCAGCGCGCACGTGAGGCCGATTTGCGTGCAACGCAGCGTGAAGAGGACCGCAAGCAGGAGCGACTAGAGGCTCAACAGCTCCGTCTGGATGAGAACCGCCGCTACGAAGCCAGCCAAGCGGCACAAGAGAAGTCGCGACAGGTTTTTGAGACGGCTATGCTTGCGGTCTTGTCAAACTTGGGGAGGGGGGGGCAAGCTCCCTAGATAGTATCGGATAATTAATCAGACTTGGTGTTTGCATGTCATTAGGCCATATTTTTTTGTCCCATGGCCGCCGTTGTTTCCTCCTATTCTTTGCCTCTGCTTCTGGAATCGATCTTTTGAGTCATTCAATCACTCTGACAACCCTTGTGAGTTAGGCAGCAATGTGTTTGAGAATCCATCGGGCGAGGTACTGTGTACAGCCACCTGTACAGTACGTTTGGAAGGTGTTCAACAGATAAGCAGGTGGCAGATGGGCCCGCTCGCTCCGCACGCCTGTTTCCATCCCGCATCCACCACTTCAACAATGTTGTCACCCTCGGTCCCTGACAGCAACTCGGCACAAACAATGGAGACATACCGACAAGTCAGGAGACATTGTCTACAAAATGCACCCGTGAGTCACTGTCATTCTGAAACTCAGTGTGGGGGAGCAAGCTACTAACCATTAAGTAATCACCAGGTCGAAGTAAATCAGATGTCATCTACCATGGCAGGAGACTTCTCATCTACAATTGGAGCTAGTCAGGATTCTGAGTACACGCAGGAAGACCAGGCCCCTGACCAATCAGTGGAGGTGGCCGACGGCACCGTGATAGCGACATCAACAACGTCACATAGCACAGGGACCGGATCTCGATTGTCACCGGATGCCGCCACCGTGACTATGACCTCTGATAACCCACCCGAGGGCCTGCCAGGCTGGCCCGAGCCACAAACCCACTTTGATGAGAGAGGAGGCACGTTTGAGGCCTTCTTGGCCTCATGTGGTATCTTCCCCGAAGACCGACACACACGCCAAGCGTTGCGCGAGCATGGGATCGACCACTGGTCAATCTTTCTCCACTCGACCCTGGACGACCACTTGGCGTGGGGCATTCAACTTGCCCAGGCCGGGCGCTTAGCAAGAGGTGGAGCCAAGGTGCTCAGAGGCCTCCAAGAAGGGCTTGCACCCAATCAACGCGAGGGTGCATGGGCCTTGCCATAATTTCAAACATAATTGAAATACCCAAGCAATTTATAAGCATGAGCCACCTATTACAACTACGGTTGATACAAGACATCGCGGATGATGTCCCGCTTTGTCCACATGGAGACCAAGCCATTGCCTCCTGAGGTGGGTTGAGTGGGTAGCGAAGCAGGTACGATTCTAGGTAGCTCGGCAAATACAACCTCGTGCGGTGACCTTTCGTCCCAGTCTTGAAGGTACAGCGAGCCGCGCCTGTTCAACAGATTGTGCAATATCATGCATGCAAAAGTGTTTTGCTTTGCTCGAGCTGGAGATGCCATCTGTGCATGTAGGAGAATGCGAAACCTGTTCTTCAAGCGACCAAAAGTCTGCTCAACCACCATGCGTGTTGATGATTGGATGTAGTTGAACCATTTGTTTGCTGGTTCCACAACCGAAGGGTAGGGAAGTAAAATATTGACATTGCTGGGATACCCTGCGTCGCCAATCAAGAAGGTATGAGGTGGGATCATAGGCGGTACAACACTGCCGGGCTTCATGCTTTGGCCAAGGCGGGAACGCCGGAAAACCCTGCTATCATGCATGGATCCTGGCCCGCCACCACAGATCTGTGAACAAGCCACATGAGCAATTTTCTTTTTCTGGTCTGGACTGAAAAATGAGCCAAAATGACACTCAACATTGCGAAAATTCCCCTCCCCATCAACCACACACTGAAAGACAATGGATGCCCA